>CM040926.1:6531634-6534134 GCA_023029165.1 Gobiocypris rarus | reverse complement strand
ATGAATGCATGAACTAACTTTTCTGCATCAGAAATAGATAGCATGTTACGTAGCTTAGCCATGTTTCTAAGGTGGAAAAATGCTGTTCTTGTAACATATGAAATATGATTTTGAAAGACAAGTTGCGGTCTAATATAACATCCAGGTCTTTTACTGTAGTGGATAAAGTGACAGGACGTCCTTCCAAGTTAAAGTTGTATTGTGAGAGGTTTTGTGGGCCGTTTTTGGACCAATAAGTAATACCTCTGTTTTATCTGAATTTAATAGCAGAAAATTACACGTCATCCAGTATTTAATATCTTCAACACACGCTGTCAGTTTAGATAATTTAGCGTTTTCATCTGGTCGTGATGAAATATATAATTGAGTGTCATCAGCATAACAGTGGAAATTAATTCCATGTTTTCTTATAATATTACCAAGTGGCAGCATATATATTGAGAATAGCAGAGGGCCTAACACAGATCCTTGCGGCACCCCATAGTCTACTGGCGTTATCTTTGATTTTTCCCCATTTAGACAGACAAAATGGTAGCGGTCTGATAATCTAAACCAGTTTAATGCCTTTCCTGAACACCAGTGTAATTTTGAAGTTGATCTAAGAGTATTTTATGATCTATAGTATCGAGCAGCACTAAGATCGAGTAGAACTAGTATTGAGATACAGCCTTGGTCAGAAGCTAGAAGTAAATCATTTGTGATTTTAAGCGCAGTTTCTGTGCTATGATGTGGTCTGAATCCGGATTGAAATTTTCATAGATATCATTTTCTTGCAAGAAAGAGCACAATTGAGCAGACACAACTTTTTCTAGTATTTTAGACATAAATGGAAGATTTGAAATGGGTCTGTAATTTGCTAGGTTATTATGATCTAATTGTGGCTTCTTAATGAGAGGTTTTATGACTGCCAACTTGAATATTCTTGGAACATGACCTAAAGATAAAGACGAGTTAATAATATTGAGAAGAGGCTCTTCCACTACAGGTAACAGCTCTTTCAGTAGTTTAGTGGGTATTGGATCTAATAAACATGTTGTTGGTTTAGATGCAATGATAAGTTTATTTAGCTCTTCCTGTCCTATAGTTGTAAAGCGGTGTAGTAGTTCTTGAGGGGCGATAATTGAGGTTGAATCATAAGACATCATTAAAGGTTGTACATTTACAATTCTGTTTCTGATGCTTTCTATTTTCTCAGTGAAGAAATTCATAAAATCATTACTACTGAACTGTAATGGAATATTTTGCTCAGTTTATTTGTTAATCTAGCCACGGTGTTAAATAAAAACCTTGGATTATTTTGGTTATTTTCTATTAGTTTGCGGAGATGCTCAGCCCTGGCTGCTTTTAGGGCCTTTTATAACGTGACATACTATCTTTCCACGCGATTCTAAAGACCTCTAAATTAGTTTGTTTCCATTTACGCTCTAAGTTACGAGTTTCTCTCTTGATAACATGTGTAGCACTGTTGTACCATGGTGCTTTAGTTTTCTCTCTAACCTTTTTAATCTAATTGGTGCAACATTTTCTAATGTACTAGAGAGAATGGTGCTCATACTGCTAGTCATTTCCTCTAGTTCATCTGTTAGTTTGGGTTCACTGAGCAGCTGAGACAGATCAGGTAAGCTATTTGAGAATCTATCTATAGTGGTTGGAAGGATCGTTCTGCCTGGTCGATAACGTGGCGCAACATGACAGATTTCAGCAGTACGCAGTATACAAGTTACCATGTAATGGTCAGTGACATCATCACTTTGTTGTATAATATCTATATCGGTTGGGTTGGTTCCATGTGATATAATTAAATCTAGTGTGTGATTAAGACGATGAGTCGGACCAGTGACGTTTTGCTTGACCCCAAAGGAGTTTAATAGATCTGTAAACGCAGCCCCAAACGCATCATTTGTGTTATCTACGTGTATGTTAAAATCTCCAACAATTAATGCTTTATCGACATTGACCAATAGATCTGAGAGAAAGTCTGCAAACTCTTTTAGGAAATCAGCATAGGGCCTGGAGGTCTATATACAGTAGCCAAGGCTAGAGATAAAACGGTTTTCTTTCTTACATCTAAGAGCGTAACATTTAGCACTAGTACTTCAAACGAATTAAACCTGTGACCTGTTTTCTGAGTAACATTTAGAATATCTCTATAGATTATTGCAACACCGCCGCCACGACCAATCAGGCGGGCTCATGCTTATAACAGTATCCTGGTGGAGTAGACTCATTTAGACCGAAATAATCATTTGGCTTAAGCCAGGTTTCAGTAAGGCAAAGTACATCGAAACTATTATCTGTGACCAATCCATTTACAATAACCGCCTTAGGTGTGAGCGATCTAATGTTTAGAAGACCTAGTTTTAGAAATTGTTTTTGTTCACTAATATTGAGATTTTCTGGTTTAATCACAATTAGATTTTTCCTAGATCTTACAGTAGATTTAAAGTTTGACCTCACTAAACGAGGAATAGACAGTTTCTATATAATGTTCTACATTGGT
>CM040926.1:6329134-6526634 GCA_023029165.1 Gobiocypris rarus | reverse complement strand
ACAGTACTGAATCTGCCCTTTTAAGAGTGTCAGCGACATTTTCACTGAAACTGACTCGGGAAATCGATGGCCTTAGTCTTATTAGATTTGAGTTCTGCATTTGACTTAGTTGACCACGAGGTCCTGTTGCCGCGTCTGGAGACATCCGTGGGCTTTCAAGGTGTTGTCTTGCAGTGGTTCGCTCTTATCTGAACAATAGATGTTTTAGTGTCCGTATTGGTCATCAATCCTCCACTAGTGTACCTCTAAACTGCGGAGTCCTCAGGGATCTATCCTCGGCCCCATACTGTTTATTCTGTATCTGTTACCTCTGGCTTCCATATTTAATAAATATGAAGTATCCTTTAAAACATAATAATAAAAATGGTCTACAACCCTTGTTTGCCTGTTTAAGTGATCTTAAACTTTGGCTTTCAAGTAATTTTTTAAACCTAAACGAAAATAAAACCGAAATAATTATCTTCGGGCCCAAGGAAAACTGTGTGTTTGATGTTGAGCGTGGTTCTCTCGCACCGTATGAAACCCACTGCGCAAGAAATCTGGGCTTTTTGTTTGACCACAATTTAAAATTTGAGAAACAGATCAGTGCTGTTGTAAAGTCATGCTTTTTCAGCTCCGCCAACTCTAAAGTGAAACCGTTTTTAGCTCAGAGTAATCTTCAGATAGTGACTCATGCATTCGTAACATCACGACTAGACTACTGTAATTCACTTTACTTTGGTCTATCTCAGTCTCTCTCTCGCTACAGCTAGTGCAAAATGCAGCAGCTAGACTCCTCACTGGGACACGCAAGTATGAGTCGATCACCCCTATTTTAATCAAACTCCATTGGCTACCTGTCAAATTTAGAATTGATTTTAAAATTTTGCTTTTTGTGTACAAAGCTCTTAATAATTTGGCTCCTCGGTACCTGACTGATCTGCTCTGTCTGTACACTCCTTCTCGTACTTTGAGATCCAGCGATCACTGTCTTCTCATCGTGCCTAGATCCAGGCTTAAAAACAAGGTGACTGTGCTTTTGCGACTGCAGGCCCTAAACTTTGGAACAGTCTGCCTCTCTATATCAGACTGGCTCCTCTGTTTCCATCTTCAAATCTTCTTTAAAGCCTTTTTGTTTTCTATTGCTTTTGATGCACATTGACTCTGTTACGATTAGTTTTTTAGTTTTTTTTAGTTGTTGCTTTTGTTTTGTACTGCTCTGCATTTTATTCTGTTATGTACAGCACTTTGGTCAGCCTTGGTTGTTTTTAAATGTGCTTTATAAATAAATATTGTATTGTATTGTATTCATTCATTCATTCATCATCATCATCATCATCATCATCATCATCATCATCATCATCATCATCATCATCATCATCATCATCATCATTCAGTCATCATCATCATCACCACCATCATCATCATCATCATCATCATCATCATCATCATCATCATCATCATCATCATCATCATCATCATCATCATCATCATCACCATCATCATCATCATCATTCAGTCATCATCATCATCACCATCATCATCATCATCATCATCATCATCATCATTCAGTCATCATCATCATCATCATCATCATCATCACCATCATCATTCAGTCATCATCATCATCATCATCATCATCATCATCATCATCATCAGTCATTATCATCATCATCATCATCATCATCATCATCATCATCATCATCATCACCATCATCATCATCATCATCATCATCACCATCATCATCATCATCATCATCATCATCATCATCACCATCATCATCATCATCATCACCATCATCATCATCATCATCATCATCATCATCACCATCATCATCATCATCATCATCATCATCATTCATTTAATCATCATCATCATCATCATCATCAGTCATTGTCATCATCATCATCATCATCAGTCATTATCATCATCATCATCATCAGTCATTATCATCATCATCATCATCATCATCATCATCATCATCATCATCAGTCATTATCATCATCATCATCATCATCATCATCATCATCAGTCATTATCATCATCATCATCATCATCATCATCATCATCATCATCATCATCATCTTTCATTAATTCATTATCTTCATCCATCCATCAATCAATTTATTCATTCATTAATTCGGTAATTATCATTCATCATCATCATCATCATCATCATCATCATCATCATCATTCAGTCATCATCATCATCATCATCATCATCATCATCATCATCATTCAGTCATCATCATCATCACCTTCATCATTCAGTCATCATCATCATCATCATCATCATTCAGTCATCATCATCATCATCATCATCATCATCATCATCATCATCATCATCATTCAGTCATCATCATCATCATCATCATCATCATCCATTCATCATTCAGTCATTATCATCATCATCATCATTCATCATCATCATCATCATCATCATCATCATCATCATCATTCAGTCATCATCATCATCATCATCAGTCATTATCATCATCATCATCATCATCATCATCATCAGTCATTATCATCATCATCATCATCATCATCATCAGTCATTATCATCATCATCATCATCATCATCAGACATAGACATAGTTGCTCCTCGGCGCTTAAAGAAGATTAAAGCAAATAATCCAACTGCGTGGTACAACGAGCACACTCGGCCCTTAAAACAGCAGCCAGAAAAATGGAGCAGCTGGAAGAAACAAAACTGGAGGTTTTTCGCAATTTGTGGAAAGAGAGCATGATTGCATACAGAAAGGCCATAAAACTGCTAGATCTGCTTATTTCTCAACTCTTTTAGAAGAAAACAAACACAACCCTAGGTATTTATTCGATACAGTGGCTAAATTAACAAAGGATAAAGCTTCAACTTCTGACGCTTTGTAAACAACACAGCAGTAATGACTTTATGAACTTCTTTACTAGTAAGATTGATAACATTAGGAATAAAATTATAACCATGCAGCCGCCTACTACAGTATCACTTCAGACAGAACATTGTAGTCTCACTGAGGAAAAATTACACTCATTCACTGCTATAGGAGGAGAAGAATTGGCTAAACTTGTCAAATCATCAAAATCAACAACATGTATGCTTGACCCTATACCGACTAGGCTATTAAAAGAGATGCTTCCAGAGGTCATAGATCCTCTGCTTAATATTATTAATTCATCCTTGACATTAGGATATGTTCCAAAAACTTTTAAGTTGGCTGTAATTAAACCACTTACTAAAAACCACAACTTGATCCTAAAGAATTAGTCAATTACAGACCAATCTCGAATCTACCGTTTCTATCAAAAATATTAGAAAAGGCTGTGTCTTCACAATTATGTTCCTTTTAGAAAGAAATTGTATATGTGAGGATTTCCAGTCAGGATTTAGACCGTATCATAGTACTGAGACTGCTCTAATTAGAGTTACAAATGATTTACTCTTATCATCTGATCGTGGTTGTATCTCTCTATTAGTGTTACTCGATCTTAGCGCTGCATTCGATACTATCGATCACCATATTCTTTTGAATAGACTCGAAAATTATGTTGGCATTAGTGGAACTGCATTGGCATGGTTTAAATCTTACTTATCTGACCGTTATCAGTTTGTAGCAGTAAATGAAGAGATGTCACACCGATCACAAGTTCAGTATGGAGTACCGCAAGGCTCAGTGTTAGGACCGTTGCTTTTCACCCTGTATATGCTACCACTGGGAGATATCATTAGGAAGCATGGCGTTAGTTTTCATTGTTATGCTGATACTCAGCTCTATATTTCTTCACACCCTGACGAAACTTACCAATTCACAAGATTAACGGAATGCATAGCTGATATTAAAAATTGGATGAATAGTAATTTCCTGCAACTTAATTCAGATAAAACTGAATTTTTAATTATTGGACAGAAAAGCTCCACAAGTAGTGCCCTAGAATACTGTCTAACCCTCGATGGCTGCTCTGTCAAGTCCTCGTCGTCAGTGAGGAACCTGGGTGTGCTCTTTGATCAATCTTTCATTTGAAAGCCACGTTTCTAGCATCTGTAAAACTGCATTCTACCATCTTAAAAATATATCTAAATTACGTCACATGCTTTCAATGCAAAATGCTGAACAATTAGTACATGCGTTCATGAGCTCAAGGCTAGATTATTGTAATGCTCTACTGGGTGGTTGCCCTGCTCGCCTAATAAATAAACTCCAGCTGGTCCAAAACGCAGCAGCTCGAGTTCTTACTAGAACCAGGAAGTACGATCATATTAGTCCAGTTCTGTCAACACTGCACTGGCTCTCTATTAAACATCGCATAAATTTTAAAATCTTGCTTATTACTTATAAAGCAATAAATGGTTTAGCTCCCAGTACTTAAGCGAGCTCTTAACGCAATATACTCCATCACGTCAATTGCGGTCTCTAAACTCTGGCCAGTTGAAAATACCTAGAATATCTAAATCAACTGCAGGCGGTCGATCCTTTTCCTATTTAGCACCTAAACTCTGGAACAGTCTTCCTAGCATTGTTAGGAAGCAGACACACTCTGTCAGTTTAAATCTAGACTAAAAACACATCTCTTTACTATGGCATACACATAGAACATTTTTAACTTTCTTTATTCAAATCAAATGACTGATTGTTAGGCTGCATTAACTAGGTCAGCGGAACCGGGAACACTTCCCATAACACCTGATGTACTCGTTACATCGCATAAAAAAGTGGCATCCACACTAATGTTAGTCTCTCTGTTTATCCGAGGTTTACTGCAGTCGGCGGATCCAGGCCGTGTCGGATCGGATGGTGGACCTGCATCTGGACATGACCAGCTCATCCTGGAGTGTCTGCTGAGACCGTGTCCATTAGTGTCTCCTCTGAATTGCCTCACGGGCGTGATCCTCAATTAACCCGTCTCGCGCAATAACTCCGATCTTTCAAGTATTCATATTCTTGTGTAATCGCGCCATCCTAAATGAACCCGTCGTCGTCATACCCAAAATTTGAATATTCCTATCTAATATGATTTATGACCTGCAAGGTTGCCAGAGTAATAATTATACACTGTTAATAATAGGCCAGAGGAGAACTGGCACCCCGACTGAGTCTGGTTTCTCCCAAGGTTTATTTTTCTCCATCATGCCCTGATGGAGTTTTGGTTCCTTGCCACTGTCGCCTTTGGCTTGGCTTGCTCAGTTGGGGACACTCAAATTATGATCCAAGTTACTCAACTAAATATACAAATAGAATTTATTAATTTGGTCATATATAATTCTATAAACTATCCAAATTAAACTAGCCAAATCAAATTTTGTTGCAATGTTGTCCTGTTTAACACTGTGAAGCTGCTTTGAAACAATCGTCATTGTAAAAGCGCTATATAAATAAAGTTGATTGATTGATTGATCATCATCTTTCATTAATTCATTATCTTCATCCATCCATCATAATTTATTCATTCATTAATTCGGTAATTATCATTCATCATCATCATCATCATCATCATCATCATCATCATCATCATCATTCAGTCATTATCATCATCATCATCCATTCATCATTCAGTCATCATCATCATCATTCAGTCATCATCTTCTTCATCATCATCATCATCATCATCATCATCATCATCATTCATCATTCAGTCATCATCTTCATCATCATCATCATCATCATCATCATCATCATCATCATCATCATTCATCATTCAGTCATCATCCTCTTCATCATCATCATCATTCATCATTCAGTCATCATCATCATCATCATCATCATCATCATCATCATTCAGTCATCATCATCATCATCATCATCATCATCATCATCATCATCATCATTATCATCATTCATTCATCATTCAGTCATTATAATCATCATCACCATCATCATCATCATCATCATCATCATCATCATCATCATCATCATCATCATCACCATCATCATCATCATCATCACCATCATCATCATCATCATCATCATCATCATCATCATCACCATCATCATCATCATCATCATCATCATCATCATCATCATCACCATCATCATCACCATCATCATCATCATTCAGTCATCATCATCATCATCATCATCATCATCATCATCATCATCATCACCATCATCACCATCATTATCATCACCATCATCATCATCATCATCATCATCATCATCATCATCATCACCATCACCATCATCATCATCATCACCATCATCATCATCATCATCATCATCATCATCATCACCATCATCATCATCATCACCATCATCATCATCATCATCATCATCATCATCAGTCATTGTCATCATCATCATCATCATCATCATCATCACCATCATCATCATCATCATCATCATCATCATCATCATCACCATCATCATCATCATCATCACCATCATCACCATCATTATCATCACCATCATCATCATCATCATCATCATCATCACCATCATCATCATCATCATCATCACCATCATCATCATCATCATCATCATCACCATCATCATCATCATCATCATCATCATCATCATCACCATCATCATCATCATCATCATCATCATCATCATCACCATCATTATCATCACCATCATCATCATCATCATCATCATCATCATCATCACCATCATCATCATCATCATCATCATCATCATCATCATCATCATCATCATCATCATCACCATCATCATCATCATCATCATCATCATCATCACCATCATCATTCAGTCATCATCATCATCATTCAGTCATCATCATCATCATCATCATCATCATCATCATCATCATCATCATTCAGTCATCATCATCATCATCATCATTCAGTCATCATCATCATCATCATTCAGTCATCATCATCATCATCATCATCATCATCATCTTTCATTAATTCATTATCTTCATCCATCCATCAATCAATTTATTCATTCATCCATCCATCATAATTTATTCATTCATTAATTCGGTAATTATCATTCATCATCATCATCATCATCATCATCATCATCATCATCATCATCATCATCATCATCCATACATTCATTCATTATCATTCATCATTATCCATTTGTTCATCCATCCATCTATCCATTTTATTATTTGTTTATTGAGTAGTAAATGTGTGTTTGGGGTTACAAACAGTTCAGATCTGATAGAAATGATCAGAGATCTTGATACACATTTGACTGTTATCACTGTTTTGCAATAATAGTATATATTCTACTTCCTCCACATTACTTCACCGTCACTGGGTGTGCCAAGTTTCCCATGAAAGGTCACGCGATCATGTTTCAGGGTCTGATGTCAGAAATCCGAGGGTTTCTGAATGAGCCATTTTAATAAATATACTTTCTGGGTGTGAGACCTGAAAGTTACAACATGTTTTCCTGGCAGAAAGAACACTTGTATATATATCAAGAAAATTTCAGATTCTATTGCATCTTTAAATAAAAGATTTATCATTTTCTTTTGCTCTACGAATGAGCAATGCCAGAGCAATAACATTTCTCTGGGAGCCCTAATGACAGATTCCATTAGCTCTGTGGCTTTCCATCAGCTCCATGTCTCATCTGTCTGTGGGTTTACCCTACTTTCCTATTGCCCTGTATGTATGAGAGATTATCTCTGCAGCAGGTAGCAACTAAGTGCAAACCTGCTAACTCTAATGAGTGTAATCCCACAGACAAAGGGATCACCTTCTCTCTCTCTTCCTAGACTCCACCCAGTCTGTTTAACACCCTGAACGACAGAGTTACATGCACAACAATGAGAAGACACTTAAAGCAGGCCTGAGACATACATCCTTTGTCTTCTAGCAGTACCACACCTCTGTCAAAAGCTCATCTTACCTTCATTTCTCCTTATATTCATATAGCGTTTATTTTCCTCAGGAGGTTCCATCAGTTTGTTTTTATAACCATGTTGTGTATGAGACGCATGCGATGGGAACAGATAATTTTTTTGTCTGAAACGAAACTGCTGAAACTGGAGCCCACCAGAGTTTACTCCCTGGACCTTTCCTGTTCAATACTACCAGACCAAATAATGGAAAACACCACAATTGTTTATCATAACTATGCAAATGACACCCAAATCAACTTATCTAGCTGTGTTATCAAGCAATTACAGCCCCAGAGGCCCTGTTTTACCTGGCATTATCATCAGTCTCGGATTATCTGAAACGGCGATGCAGTTTTCAATTATCATAATATGATAATGTGCGACAATGTGGGCAGATCAGTAATTTAGTTGATATAGTTAATATAGTTTAGTAATTAAGTTCATTTGGATAGTTGAAAATTTAGTGTCCCCCAACTGAGCAAGCCAAAGGCGACATACACCACTAACTTCAGTGAATGAAAGGCAATAATCAGCAAATGCACTCACGCAAATAACTTTGATTGTTTCAATATGCATTGACACAGATTACTTTGATTGAATGTTTCCTTAATATAACATGACACTGAGAAATGGATAAAAAAGAACAGAAAAGAACCGGTTCGCGGACATGATTCAGACTTTGCATCACTACTACTATTTTATCAGCAGGGTTTTTTTCCAATCGTGTTCCTCACAGCGGGTGGAATGCGTCATAATCATAGCAATAACAAGTCCCACTCATTAAAAGGAACGATGTGATTGGTCAATTTTTCTGTCACTTGAAATTCACCTGTCATTGACTTGTTATTGCTGTAATTTCACAGCTGGACCACGAATCACAGAGCTGAAAGGGAAAAAGCGGAAAAATCCGGATAATATGGAGTAAACGGACGTAACACAAGACAAACAGAATCGGCAGATTTGAAGGGTTTATTTCCTCAAAAAGATTTAGATGTTTATTGTCAAATTATAAATTACCAAAGTAACATTAGAACTGATGACTTTTTATGAAAAACGTTTTTACACTATTATTTGAAAGTTTGTAAATATTATTTTTACATAATAGTTTATGCCCTCTCTGAGGAGCGCGAGGGCCCTGACGGTTCCCCTGGTGTATATTATGTTACAGTGTGCTTTAAGAATGTGTTTACCGCACCTCTGTATGTATTCAGTGAGTTTGTTTTGACGAGACTGAACAGTGTATTAATGTGGTGTCGGTAGGCAGTGAGTCTGTTGGAAGTCGAGGTAAATCCTCGGCACTAACACAGGGAAGGGGGCTTTGCTCTGGGAAACAATGTCACTTTCCTTCAACGTTTCTCCAATTCCATAAATCTCTTCATCTGGAAAATATGCCTCACGGAAACGAAAGGGAAAAGGTCCCATGGAATAGCCGGCGGCTCTCCAGTCCACGATTGGAAAACGCATTAGGCGATGGAGAGAATGTATCTGACAGTACTCTGTCTACCTACCGTTAGCAGGAACAGAGAGATAGTTCACCTCGCTCCAAGACTGCCAGAGTTTCTGCTGGGCTCTGGTTTCAAAAATAAACTCATCAAATGGCTTGTGATTTCATGTGTTCTCTCGAAAGACTCTCGTGAGGCTGCTCACGATCATAAAGAAGATCAGAAGTCTGTAGCTCTGATCCAAAACCTCAATTCCTGAGCTTAGGCAACTCACTTTGGCCAAATTCTGAGGCGGCATTGCATGTGTCCTTCACACATAAGGAAATCCCACAATCCCTTGCAAAGAACTGGAAGTGGGGAAAGATCATATTGGGTAGAAGATGGAGTCAATATGAAAAAAAAAAATATTTTTGGGGACATTTTGCACATAAAATAAAGGAATATTTTTGTTTAAATTTTTATGATGTCCTTGTTACAGTGTAATGATAAACTTCCTGGTTAAACATTAAAGCACACTAGTGTGATAAACAGTGCAAATATTTCCATATTTTGTTGAATATTGACAAATGTATCAAAAACTGAGGAGCATAAGCTCAGATCAATGAGGCCTGCGATCAGCCAGATCCAAAAAGAAATACAAAACCTGACCTAATTGAAAGAAAACTGAAAATACTGAATCCAATATCTGTTGGTATTATAGCATAATGGGCGATTTACAAGCAATTTTTAAAGGCCACTCATTTATGATTGGGTTTTCAACACAGCACAAGGTTTAAATAAATAAAAAGTTAATAGTTAATAATAAACTATTTTTTTTTTTTTTTGAATGTGCTAAAAAATGCTGGGTACAAAACAACCCAAGTGTGTGTGATTGGGTTGTCTTAAGCAAACATTTAACCCAACCGCAGGGTTAAAACAACCCAATCGCTGGGTTAGTCCATTTTCAACCCAACTTGGGTTGTTTTTTACCCAGTATTTTTTAGAGTGTAGTTTGTTTTATTAAAGCTGTGTAATCCAAATGGATGGTAATTCAAATACATAAATTCTAAAACTAGGCCTAAATATTTATTTATTTATTTAGAATATTCACATTAGATTAATATGGAAGCTTGTTTCCACCACAGAATAAACAATAAAAAGGTAATTGCAACTCGCAATTCTGAGAAATCTGTGATAAAAGGTTGCAATTGTGAGATATAAAGTCAGAATTGTGAGATATAAACTTGCAATTATCTTTAAAAATGTTTTATTTTGTGGCGGAAACAAGCTTCCATAGATTAAACAGGTGATGGTGTGCTTGTGTGTTTTATCCAGAACACAAAAATGTGCATTATATAATATACTCTGCAATATTTTATATTTTATATAAGTATAAATAAATAAATAAAAAACAAATGAAACATCTATTTCACCAAATATTAGCTTATTATAGTATTTTGTTGTTGCTAATGCTAATGTAAATCTATCATGTCTCTCTGCACTGAGTCCGGGTTGCTATTTTAATGGCGCATGAGTGACCATTAAGAGAGTTTCTGCTTATATAAAGGGACCATCTGCCAGTGTAGGCAAGGAACAGGACTAGTGTTTTTAGTGGCTTGAACATAACACAACGCTATGACGTCATATTTGACAAAATAATTGCTCATCGAACATCAAGCAGAAATACTCAAATGATAGCGGCTCTATTCTTAGCATGCACTAAAGGTTGACCCGTCTAAAGGTCTGGTTGCCCCGGGTGACTGCTGATGTCATATCTATGTCCAGCAGACTGTGGCTTTACACAAATGTCATCTCACTAAGATATATGTTTATTGCTCACTGAGCGTGGCTGCTGTCGAATGCCTGACCTGCTGTAAAAGCAATGGAAGTCACAAAGACATTGTGGTCGTTCTGACGCAGTTTACCCCAAACAACCTTTTCGATTGACCTGTTTGCGGTTTGTGTACAAAACTCTGTTCAGAGAACTGCTGTTTTTCTAACTGGCTTTTTTTCACGAGGGTCGTGAGTCCCTATAGTCCATTCTGCCTGTGACGGCACAGTACAATGCCCCATATACCACAGTTATTGGAAACATACAGTTTGTTATAGTGGTGATACATCGAGCATCACCTTAACAAGAATCTGGTGACATCGTCTGAGTTTAAATCAATATGAAATCCAAAATGTACCATATTGGTGCATGTAATAATTAACTCCGCCTCTAAAATTACTTTTTTTTTAGCTGGTATCATGAAAAAGATTTTCACTTTCATTTTATTTTTATATTTACTCTTATTTTTATTTTTTTTACGATATTGAAGCAATAAGGCATAACAAAGTAAAGTGAATAACACAGATTATCTCTTCATCACGGCACCTGTTAGTGGGTGGGATATATTAGGCAGCAAGTGAACATTTTGTCCTCAAAGTTGATGTGTTAGAAGCAGGAAAAATGGGCAAGCGTAAGGATTTGAGCGAGTTTGACCAGGGCCAAATTGTGATGGCTAGACGACTGGGCCAGAGCATCTCCAAAACTGCAGCTCTTGTGGGGTGTTCCCGGTCTGCAGTGGTCAGGATCTATCAAAAGTGCTCCAAGGAAGGAACAGTGGAGAACCGGTGACAGGGTCATGGGCGGCCAAGGCTCATTGATGCACGTGGGGAGTGAAGGCTGACTCGTGTGATTCAGTCAAACAGACGAGCTACTGGAGCTCAAATTGCTCAAGAAGTTAATGCTGGTTCTGATAGAAAGGTGTCAGAATACACAGTGCATCGCAGTTTGTTGCGTGTTGGGCTGCATAGAAGCATACCAGTGAGCACATGAGCATCAGAACTGGACCACGGAGCAATGGAAGAAGGTGGCCTGGTCTGATGAATCATGTTTTCTTTTACATCACGTGGATGGCCGGGTGTGTGTGCGTCTCTTACCTGGGGAACACATGGCACCAGGATGCACTAGACAAGCCAGCGGAGGCAGTGTGATACTTTAGGCAATGTTCTGCTGGGAAACCTTGGGTCCTGCCATCCATGTGGATGTTACTTTGACACGTACCACCTACCTAAGCATTGTTACAGACCATGTACACCCTTTCATGGACCAACACAATATAAGGTCATAATGTTATGCCTGTTGGGTGTATGTTTTCTTACAAAATTAGAATTTTGAGTACATTTACATAATATAATAAATATGTTTTTTTATGTTAAATTGCTTTCTCATATCTTTTTTTTTTTTGCAATTTCATTAGATGCTGTAAGTGTCAGGTATCACATGGAAATCACATCTAGCTTCTAGGCAATTTTGGCAAATCTCATACATTTATCCAGCAGTTAAAGTTCTCTTGGAGCAGTTTGATAGACTCTTATATTTTATACGCTGGAAACTTAGTCCAAAAGCAGAGGTGTTCATATTTTCTGACATTATTGTCCATGAAACGTAAATACATTAGCATTATGAAAATGTACAATATACAGTTACTGTGACAAAATGACATTCTGAAATGCAATTCTTTTTGTTTGTTTTTTATTGAGGAAAAAGTGTTTCAAATCTTCAAACAATTGAACACAAAAAAATATACACAAAATAAGCAGTTAAAAAAAATTATATTTAGCAGCTTGAACGAAGAATTCAAAGCAGAATGACAATTAAATTCACTGATACAAACAGAAAAACAAGCATAATGTTTGTTTGTCCTAAAAATATGTTATTATTATTTATTTTTTAACAAGACATTTGACCACTAAGCGTTTGGCATCATCTGAAGAATGGCAAGAAAGGAACTCCAAACTTCACAGATCCGAGTCAAACATCCCGCTGCCAGCAAAATCCACAGGATACTGTCAAAATGTAAAGACAAACATAACAACAAACTGGAGGGCGAGTGAGAACCACAAACAAGATGCAAGCGTGTAAAAGGCTAAAAGAGATGAGATGTGTGAACATACACAGGTGTACCATGCGACCCTCCTGATCAGCACAGACCCCACTGGCTGAAAACAAATCTTAATGCAAATTCTACTGACTGATGTCAATCACTTCAACGACCATGTCTTAAAATCTTTACAAATGCATCCATTGATGATTTTAAAGGGGTCATATCATGTCATAGATTTTGCTTCATCTTTTGAGATGAAATATTTGGATGTCCTATATAAGGTAGGAACTGCATGGGGTTCTTATGTAATCATACATATATAAAATCAAAATAAATAATTAAAATAAAGCACTTACAAAGATTTGTTTACCTGCATGTCATTGAGAATTAACCAACATCAGATAACCGTGAACATGCAAATGTGTTGTTATTAAGTTAATATTATAGAAATTATTGAAATATTAACAAATACATTTGAGAATACTATATAACCAGGGCTTGACATGGACATCAACTTTTTTGCTCACCAGCCACTGTGGCTAGTGCTTTTCCAAAGTTACTAGCCAGCCAGCATTTTCACTGGACACAATTTGCCATCGATACCATGTGAAAAAACTGCCATATAGATATTTTTTAGATTATCTCATAATTTGGCAGCAGGTTTATTAGGCTGCTGTCACTTTAAGACCTGATGCACGGATCCATTATACTGTTACACATGCATTTTCTTTCTCAACTGTTTACGTTCACTTAAAAAAGAACTGACTGCGTTTACGTGAATACTCATGAACATAATTTTTTGTGTATTTGACTGTTTAGGCGCAAAAAGCAGTGAAAAAGAACTAAATTTTGTACTGACAGGGATTTTTGTGCGCACACATTGGGTGTGAGCACAAAATCTGTGGGAATTAATAAAATTATGTGCAATACGATCCGAAATTCAAGCACTGTTACAGCAACAATATTCATCCAGAGCAAATGAAAGGAGTGAGTGAGTGAGTGAGTGAGTGAGTGGTGAGTGAGTGGTGGTGAGTGGTGAGTGGTGAGTGAGTGAGTGAGTGGTGAGTGAGTGAGTGTGTGTGTGTGTGTGAGTGAGTGAGTGTGTGAGTGGTGAGTGGTGGTGGTGAGTGAGTGGTGGTGAGTGGTGGTGAGTGGTGAGTGAGTGAGTGGTGAGTGGTGGTGAGTGGTGGTGGTGGTGGTGAGTGGTGAGTGGTGAGTGAGTGGTGGTGGTGAGTGGTGAGTGAGTGTGTGTGTGGTGGTGGTGAGTGTGAGTGGTGGTGGTGGTGGTGAGTGAGTGAGTGAGTGTGTGAGTGGTGGTGGTGGTGGTGGAGTGGTGAGTGAGTGAGTGGTGAGTGGTGGTGGTGGTGGTGAGTGAGTGGTGAGTGGTGAGTGAGTGGTGTGTGTGTGTGAGTGAGTGAGTGAGTGTGTGAGTGAGTGAGTGAGTGGAGGCGGGTTAGTGTGTCACTCACTATCAGAGAGATGAGAGAGAGAGAGAAAGAGCAGCTGGTATTGTGTATCTATTCAGCGGGAAATGAGTATTGGAACCGTTTCAGATATTTCAGTATCGATATGTATCGAAAACATTGCAGATATATATATATATATATATATATATATATATATATATATATATATCCATATATATCCATATATAAATCCATACCACCAAAGTGAATAGCAGGAGTGACTGTGTTACACGCCTCTGCTGAAATACACCTGCATTTGGTGTTGATGTCAAGCCCTGTATTTAACCATACTTTAACTTTTAGGAATCAAAACTTGCTCCCCAGTCCAAGAACAACATTTATTAAAACTAAACATCCCACAACTTTCTGACAACAGACAGATGAATACATTATTTACACATCAATGATGACCACTGTGTGATGCGAAACTTGAAAATAATGTATAATTCAGAAAAAGCCAAAAATACCCAAAGCTTGTGTATAAGCCGAGCAAAGCACAGGGTTTGACAAGGGTTTCTATGAGGTCCTATGTTGTAAAATTAAAACGGACTATTGGGGAGGGGGTATGATATGACCCCTTTAAAACCTCTTTCAGACATGTTATGCGTCGCAAATTCAAGGTTATTTCTGCTCATTTAATCTTGATAATGCCAAATAGTGTAAAATTTGATTGATGCGAGCACTTGAGTTGAGCATTATATGAGGAAATATTGGAAACTCGACTGCAAAGTTTGCATTCCAGTGACGCAAAATGATCTGTGCTTCTCAGACCTATTAAATACTTGTGTCTGTTCAGCCAAATTGCTCATAGTAATGAAATAAGCTCTATTGATTAAAAGACATTTGTCGAGGGAGATAAACCCCTTCACCAGCTGCACCCATCTCTCCAGCCCTCCCTCCTTCCCTCCCTCTCGTCTGCGTCCTCGCTTCTCTCTCGCGCTCTCACTTTCTTCTAGCTTCTCCTCTCAAGTCTCTTTGTCAAGTCTAAACATATATGCCACAGCTCCGCCTACTTCCTTCTGCAGCGCTATTAATCAAGAGCAGGTTAACACTATGTTAACAGGGGGTGAATGTGAGGTCAGGTTCAGCCGACAGAGCAGCTGTGAAGGGAGCGCATGAACACAGCCCGTTTTAGTTTGACCGCTTTAGCAAGAGCTGTCGAATTCCCTGCTTGGATGTTACAGCAAATAGTGTCCCACCATCAAAGGTGCTTCTGCAAATATCTTTCTTCTAGAAAGATAGGAAACTAAATTTGCTCTTGGCGTAAAACAAGTCTTTTCTTTGTTTTCTGCCATGCATGCATGTGCCCTCAATGCTCACCTAACACAGGACGCTGTCTGCTGTAAATATGGAAAATAAAAAGACGGATTCGCATCTATCTCAAGCATCACGTGGTGCTGCTCAGAAACAATAAATTAAGAGTTCAATTACAAGACATACTGCTTCAGAAATAACGCAGAGAACTGCAAAGAAAAACAACACTTGCATTGGTTGTAAATCAGGACACATCATGTACATTCACAAGCTTTTAGTCCCTTTGTCGTGTATTTCGAGATTATGAGGTTGCTTTGCTCACCTCAGCATACTGCATTGACATTAGGCACTTTGAATGCATTCACATGTACAAATATAGACAGCACTATCACATCATTTGATAGTCTGGGTATAAAAATACAATCTTAAAATCTTTGGTTTGTACAAACAGTAATCGTTGTACTTTTTTGACTTTTCTCCCTCATTCAGAGAGTCATTGTGAATGGTTCTTTGCGATACAGCTGGTTCCGTTTGGACTAAAGGGTGCAACTGCACCTCGTTTTTCCCTTTTGATGCATCTAATGACTGAAATGAAATTTTTTAATAGTGTCAACCGGTCAGAAACGCATTTTAGTGCGCTTAAAGCCTCACAATCAGCCGAGAATTAAGCAAGGCAGAGCAAAAGTTGCCCTCCAAACTGGTGTTAGCAATGGCCATCTCATTTCAGAAAACAGCGCCAGTCTGCATGAACAAAAACCCCACTGGAGCTGTTTTACACTGAGCCCGGTTCATTTCACTCAAGCATTGATGCACATTGGGTAAGTGAGACAATTGCAAAACAATTGTAGCTCCCTTACGACAATGCAATGATTCAGCTCATCTTCTTCACCATCTCTCAGTTGCACGGTAGCCACGTGGAGTAGGTTTGCTGATGGCAGGTAAAGACCGGCTGAACTTGGGCAATGTAGTAATTGCTAAAGTTACCGTCTGCTACATAAGGGGCAGGTTGGTAATAGCAAGTGACATTCGCCACGTTGGGTATGACGTTCTGCTCGGCCAGCACACGCACCGCCAGCATGGCGATCAGGCCTAAGGTCTGCCGCCGCTCATGTCCCATCAGACACACCGTGCTCTCGTTAACCACCCCATGCAGCGTCGTAAGATAGTCGTACTTGCGGTCCTCCAGGCCCACAAAGTGGTTCTGGAGGTAAGACTCCAGCTTGCGCTGCTGTTCGCTGATGTCCGAGAAGTCGATGAAGAAGCGGGAGCACATGTAGCGCTGGAGAGACTTCATCTCTGACTCGGAGGCGGCACGAAAGCCCCTCACCAGAAGATGACAGTACTTCAGCAGGCCGCCTCCTCGGATCTCCTCTGGGTTCCTCGTGCAGATCACCTTGTTGCGCAAGTGGTCCAATGCCGCGCCGAAGTCTCCGTACACGCTCTCCCCGATGATGGTGGGGTGAAACGTTTTGGCCATGGGGTTCTCGGAGCACTCGTAGAAAAGAAGCAGAGAGTCTAGCTTAATCTGGAAGGAATCGACACTGAACTCGAACTGCCGGCGCAAAGAGTCCACGAACTTGAGCTCTACATTTTTGCCCCGGTTGTTGGAGAGAGAGATGAGACTCCAGCGGTCCGAATCATTGCACACTTTCACCATCTTCTGCACATATGCCTCCTGCACACAAAGACAAGGAATTGTTGTGAGATCATTGTTTTATTATTTAATCGCATCAAATACATTCAAATGCACATCCGTTTGCCATTTCGGTTCTCCATCATTAGCTGCTGCAGGAGATCTAAGAGGCTGAATGCTCGATTGGCTTTAACCTGCTTTAGTGCAATCCTCTTACCGACAGAAAACCAACATTTCATCAGCCTTTCAGTAAACTACTCTAATTGCATTTCTACTCAATGTCTTTGGAGTCTACAGGGATTGATGGTGATCTTAAATTGCACACTGAATAAAAAAATCACAAACAAAAAAAACGTGCAGTGAAAACCGTGTCCTATAGTATGACATGCTGTATTTCATATTTGGTGTCCCCCCAAAGCTGAAGTAACTTACTTTTTACTGTACTGTTTGCCTAAATTACTCACCGTTTTACAACTGTTAATAGTGAAAAATCTGTAGAATATCCATCTTAACTATTAGAAATAGTCCAAAAGAACGATGAAAATAATTTCAACTATTAAGATGAATAAATTTTTCATACACTCTAAAAATGAAGGTTATTTATTGGCATTGATGGTTGCACCAAAACCTTTGAAATCCATGGAATCTTTCCATTCCACAAAAGGTTCTTTATAGTGGAAAAGGCTTCTTTCGAATATTTAGAAGAAAAATGGTTCTTTTTCGGAAAAGATCACTGAACGGTTCTTGAGTGACCCAAATGGTATTTCTATGGCATCACTGCGAAAAACTCCCCCCAAAAGAGTGTAAATAAAATGTCATTAATATGATTTTTTTTTATAATGCATGTTATGTTTTAGTTAAAAAAATTGTTATTGTACAAAAAGATTCTGTACTTTTTAGGTTTTCAGACACACACACTCAAAACATTATGCATGGAGCTCATATTAATTTAAGAGAATGCACTGAATATTTAATTTGGTTACACTTTATTTTAAGGTGTCATTTTTACAGTGTAATTATATATTTAAGTACTGAGTAATATTTAGTAACTACATGTACTTACTATAGGGTTAGGGGAGGATTAGGGTTTGGTTGAGGGTTAGTTGCATGTAATTATGCATCATTATTACTATGTGACATATGCAACAAGGACTCTGTAAAATAAAGTGTTACCTTTACCTTTATTTTTTATACACTGTTGACAGTAACTGTACATTTGACTACAACTTCAAAGAAATGAGCAGGTTAAGCACTTTTCCTTTTATAAATTTGAACCTGTAAAGTCTATTAAAACACTCACCTTCAGGGTCAACGGTGTGATTTTCTCTTTGTTGACCCCATCAGGTAAAAAGTCCAACAGACAGTCCAGCACTATGTTCTTGACGATCTGAAACTCCGTCTCTCCCTTCAGGTCCACGCAGAATATGAGGTCCAGGTCCTTGTAGCCGAGCCCGGTGTCCTCGTGCAGAACGTGGCTGGCGGCGGACCCGTTGAGCCGCACGTCCCGCACATGGATGCGCTGCTCCCGCATGCGGCTCCGCACCGCCGTCACGATCTGCCGCGGCTTCATCTGCAGCGTGGGGAAGTTCCCTCTGCCGTGGATCGGGATGCTCTCGGTCAGGATGAGGTCCAGGCGCTGGACCTGCTCCCAGCTTAACACGCTAAAGTTCGTGCTGTCCGTGTTTGAGTCTGAAGCTCTGTCCTCTTCAGCCATCGTCGGGTCCGTTGGAGGAATCAGAGAAGAAGCGCGCTCGAGCGATCTACAGTCTGGAGATGTTACGAGGAGAGTGGAGATGCATTACAGAGGAGACGCATCATGCGCTACTGAGGTCTGTCCCTGTGATGTGAAGAGTGTCATGCGTCCACGCAGCGCTTGGGAGTGGAGTGTGTGTAGTATGACAGCAGTAGCCTTTCTGTGCGCCTCAGGTCACGCCTATCACACACACACTCCACTGTCACAGCAGCAACCCAATGAGACGCGCCGCTCCACGGCCTGCGCTCAAACTCACTTTTAGTCAGTTTTTGTAAGTGAGGTCCGGGGACCCCCAGGGGATCGCATGGGAGTGCTGGGGACTCCGTGGAAAAGTTCAGAGAAAATGAGTGTGAAAATAAACGAATTAAATTAAAATAGGCTAATTCATGAGTAAATAATTAAAGGCTATGGTATTATATTAGTAATAATGAATCGTACAGTATAGTATTATAATGATGCGTATTTAACGTAATAATCTGACTTAACAGAAACTAAATATTTTCAGAATATTTTAGATGTAGCTATATTTATAATATTTTCCTCAATATCAATTGGGTCTTTGCATATAAGAAACATAGAAACACTGAATAATAGATATAGATGTCTTTTACATTTTAGGATGGGGTCTCTTGCTCATATTTGGGGTTCATCTAAAGACTGAAAGCCTCTGATTTAGCGCACAGACACACACTAATAAACAAAGAAATAATTTCATAATTACTTTAATTTTCTTGGAAGTGGTTAAAGGATGCAATTTTATATATATGCAATTCTATTTTATATATGAATATATATTTCATACATCTTTATATAAATAATAACGTTTCATAAAACATATTATCTGCATATGAACTTTAAAATACAATCGTGAATAACTCGTTAAAATTATAGCTTATAATCAAGAACTTCTATGGTGCTTTAGGCAACACATCAAAATAAGTGTACTTCGCTAAAGCATGACAAAAGATTATTAAAACAATGATTTAACATGTACTTTAAAGTAAAACTTTTAATTTGATATTATTACAACGATTGTTTTTAATGTATTCTTAGAGGGATAGTTCACCCAAAAATGTAAATTATGTCATTGACTCATCCTCAAATTGTTCAAAACCTGTATGAGTTTTGTCTTCTTCTGCTGAACAGATATTTTGAAGAATATGGGGAACTAAACAGTTGACCTCATTGACTTCCATAGTAAGGGGAAAAAAAGTACTCAAGCGCACATCACACAATTAAGGGCACTTCTTTTCCACAAGAAGACAGAAAGAAAGAAAGATAGATAGATAGATAGATAGATAGATAGATAGATAGATAGATAGATAGATAGATAGATAGATAGATAGATAGATAGATAGATAGATAGATAGATAGATAGATAGATAGATAGATAGACAGTAATGTGCAATATTCATATGAATGTATTGTTTGTATGAAAGTGCAATAAAGCCATTCATCAATAGCACATCTGCACCTGAGAAGATTACAGTGTTTTTGAAGAAAGTCCCAACATACAGTATTGCACAGTAAATGAAGGGTCGGCCTCAGGACGTTTGGTGTCTTTTATTGCCCTCTAGGGACGTGATAGAAAAGCGTCTTGAACAATGAATGAGTCTTTCTGGTGTTAGACAACATGTGCATGCGACACCTGCACATTTGTTAGCACACTCACACTTTTAACCATTTAATTTCACTCTAGACTGTATCAGGTTGAGTGCTTTAACCATTCAACAATAAAGCCTCAAACTGTAATGATGTGGGTTTGATCTTCTCGATTTGCCTATAAATCAAAAGACAGGACATCGCTGTAATGTTTCCTATTCGGTTGTAAAAGCAGCAGCAAGTGCCAGCATGTCCAGAATTCATAACCTGACCTGAAAGCCTGAGGTCTGCCTGCCCTGAGGACACCCGTATGTTAGAGTCTTCCAGCTCATGTCAGAGTGGGGCAGCTGTCAATCAGGATTCATCAGCGGACACAAAGCCCTGCGTCACTGCACTCACCCAGCCCTTTAAATCTGTTTGATCCCATTTAGGTTAACACAGGCTAAACCCTGCTAGCCTGACCAGTACACCTACAGTACAATAATACATAACCTATAACTGACCACTAACCCATATTCATATCTGTATTCATCCTCTTGCAAGAAAGGCACCAATAAATAATGTCCAAATACATGGCGATGTGTTTTATTTTGATGTGTTTGCAGCTGTTTCTTACTTAGTAAAAAAATATATATTTTCATATTATCATGATAATAGCTTAGTACAATCATCTAGTACATGCACGCTCAGGTTACTGGGAATGAAAAAGTTTGATCTGTGCTTCAGTTTATTCATGTCAGAAACTGAACACAATTGATTCATTTGAAAGAAAGCATCCAGTTGAAGAGTTTCTTCTTAAAGTCCCCCGAAATCACAGTTGAAGTTGTTTTGTTTTTAGCATGAATGTGTCAGTCTCAAGGTTATCTGTAAGCTACACTCTTAAAAATAAAAATCGCATTTGGAAAATATTTTTGTTCAAAACTAAGTCTCAAATCTTCCACCAATATGGATCAATGATTTTGATGACATCACTCTGCACTTCAGATTCTCATCAGATTTTCTGTCCAATCAAATGCTCTCTAGAATCTGAAGCCCCGCCCCCTACACTATAAATAGATTCTGAAGCTGCCGCATGTTCTATATGATAAATGACACAAAGTGCACTATATATGGGATAGGGAACAATTCGGACATTTGGACAGACTCGGCATTAGAAAACAGCATTAGAAGAGATAATACCGTTGCCATGTACCAACATAAACACTTTTCAAACTACACATCCTCTGCATGATTATGTTCACTGTTTTGCTTTAGCAACAGTTTCATATTAAATCTAAAAGGGGAATTACACTATTACACAAAACAATCTGTTGGCTCAACTAAAACAAATTAACGCAATGGTTTGGATCAGTCTTTGAGTTATGACAACTTTGAGTGAATTTATGTTCAACCAACAAGCTACATTAAGTTAGAAGAACTTAATAATTTAGTTTAATAATTTATATTATTTTTAAAAAATTCACTCTAACTACCAGAGTTGTAGCCCTGGAGCCAATTATTCTTATATCTTTCAGTTCAAATCAACATCTATCATAGCACATGCTAACTTATTTAACTTGTATATTTAATGAACAAGTAAGACATTACTAGTCACTGGCATTAGTGCAGTCATTGCTCAGAGAGTCAATGTAGTGTTTACCTTCACGAATCTTCTCTTCAGCACAATGGTAACCACAAAAACTTCAACATTACACAAACTCTTTTAAATGTCAAACATAACAGTATTAACTGTTAACATGGCTGTACCTAGTCTCTTAATTAGTCATGGTTGTGTTTTGGGTCTCATCTCTCATTCCCTTTAAAAGCCAGTTGTGCTTGCACCATGGCGGATTCGCTATTGGAGGAATTTTTCTTAGTGTGAAGAATTTTTTTATATTCTAAAGAGCCCTTTTCCACTATAAAGAACCTTTTGTGGAATGGAAGGATTCCATGGATTTCAAAGGTTTTTGGTGCAACCGTTAATGCCAACATGGAGGAATTTTGCGAGCGGAAAGACTGAACGCTTCTCCAGAGAGGAATCATTTTATTTTTAATATTTCAAAATGTGTGTGTGCTGCTGCGCAACCAGGTGTGTAATAAACAGAGTGTGTGTGCTTTGTGTACACGCCTATAGGCGCACATTACTAACACCCTTTAAATAACACAAAAAATACTGTGCTATTGACCTTAGACCAGGTTTTTGTTGGTCAATGGCGCAGTCAATTTCAGTTCCTCAAAATATGAACGCACCAACAATGCTCCAGAACACACCTCGCTTTCAGACCAGCACACCCATGAGCCAACAGATGGGCGCCAGAGCATTTTCTATTTAAACAATGTGGCGCTGGACGGGAAAATGATAACTGCGTCGGGCTGAAACTAGCAAAAACACTTGCCTCGCGCCTGGCGTCGCATTGTGCCGGGTGTATGATAGGGCCCAAACAGGCCACTAAAAACAAATAATAAATAAATTAAATAACACTTCATTTTATTTATTCTCCTTATCCAGTCCTATAAGCATGCTGGGAACTAGTATGCATAATTTCCAAAGTAATCAAGACAATTTCATTAAGTTACTACAACCTAATAAAAAAAAAATGCAATTAATGCAGAAATTTTACAGACAATATTAAGTTGAATTAATGATTAAAATTATGTCAACACAACTCTACAAAATAATGTTTAAAAGGTTAAAAGGTTAAACTTAAAAGGTTTAATTAAAACAATAAATTAGAATGTTTAACTTGCAGCCATGCATTTATTTCAGTTGTGGTAGCAGGTGTAGACTGTGGCTGTCATAAGCTGTCAAATGCGGCTTTAGCTCAACGGCTCTGGCCGAGCTGGAATATAAACAAAACACTATTGGCTATTTAAAAAAAGGGGAGGAGCTGATCGATATGTCCCATCCTGTTTGGATAACGTCAACACAATGAATAACGCTGTGCATTTCACAGCACTTCAGTGGGCCTTTAAGTTACAGTACCTCCATCATAAAAATATTCCATGTGTCCTTTTTGTGCAAAGTTCGGACTTGGATTCGGAAGATCTGGATTGCTGAATTGAACAGCTGAATTGGTCATTGTGGTCCATACCTAAAATTGAATTGGGTTATAGAGCCCTGAATGCAGTTATGATGTAAGTTTGCATCCCCCTGGATCTCTGGACAAAAACACGATTGGATTTTTCAACCGGCTTTTGGATTATTGCAGAAAATAAGCTTTGTGACCAACAAAAGTTTATGATTCTTACATGTTTTGTTCATCATGATGATCTTCACAACATGTAATGATGATCTTCACAAAAACACAACTATGACTTTTGAAGCTTAAATACAATGGTAAAAAGCTAAATGCAGGCTATAAACGAACGGCACAGTCACATGACTTAAACATAACCACCATTAAGCTTCTGACAACTCTTTCAGTCTTTGTTTAAAGGTGCGGTATGTAGGATTGACTAAGTCTAAATTCTAACAGTCTAAATTCTAAATATTGGAGAGCATTGTTTCCCCCTCCTCCGCAGACTCGACACTCACGCGGGATGACAGCTTGAGGAAACGCAACAGGAGTGAGTGCAATTGGCAATTTAAGCCATACTGTAAGTTGATGATTTATCCGCGTTTTTATTATTCTCCCTTTCCTAGAGAATTTTAGATGGATGCTGAGTCTTTTTAGGTCAGGTAGAATCCGTGCTCTCTGACTCAGTTTGTTTGCTGGCTTCCATGGCTGCAATCCGCTGTGTTTTCCGCTAACTGGCAACCTGTGGTGTCAAAATACTATTGGGTAAACCGACAGCATGCGGTTCCAACCTGGCCAGAACAAAAACAGACATTCCGACACGGAACGCACGTCAAAGTAGAATAACTGGCTGTAGAAGTTTTTTCTGAGAAACAAGTAGGTTTATTTAGCATTCATCTAAATTATCTGAATTTATCCATTTATCACAAATATCTGCAAACATATTATGGTGTTTTTATGCATTAGTAAAGGGAAAAACTTACATACAGCACCTTTAAAAACATTTTTCTGAAAAGTTTTTTATAATATTTTTCAAGCACGATTATAAACACAATGAGGGTGGCCCCGGGCTGCCAGTGAGTAGATGAGTTTACCTGTTCAGTGTGAAGATGTCCAACACGTCACTTGATAGCAACTGCCTTTTAAAAAGACAAGTGAAACCTTTTTTTATTCACAAGGATGTATTACTGATGCATTTTATGTTGTTGAATAAAACATGAAAATATCTTGAACTTGAGTTAACCACAGACCTTATTTCAGGCATTTAACCAAAAACCCATCCAAAAATCCCATTGGCTTCAGGGCGATGGATCCAGAAGGGATAAAGCAGCTCATTTCTTTCCAGTTTTCATACAAAAATACATTATTCCTGCCTGCAGCACTCTATTATTTTTGTTGTTGTTTTACCAATGAGGACTTCTAGATGATTCACACCAAACTCTGTAGGAATTGGACTTTAAAAAATATATTAGCTTAAAAAATAAATAAGTTAATATATTTTTTTAATATGGAAAGAAAAGTCCCAGTCATGTTCTGTTTCTTTGTCTTGTTTAAGGGCCATTTACAACATTTCAACTAAAAGCAAGTTTTTTGTAATGTGTATTGGCTGTTCATTCACACTAAAACATCGTTTTGGGGGCCTGAAAATGCAAACTTTCGAAAACGGGTCACAAAGTTCAAGTTTCTGAAAATTATACTTTTATCGCCTCCATATAAATTACAAAGCCGCAAATTTGTGAAAACTGTGACAGCATTCACATTCAGTTTGTAGGTGCGTTGTTTCTTTACAAAGTGTCATCGCCATCGACTGGCCTGACAGCAGAATACACACAGCGGTTTTAGTCGTTTTCACGGATCTGTGTGAACAAAGATTGTTTTGACAATGGTGTCGTCTATACACAAAAACTTCCCGGGTTTTAGTACATTGTTGTTGTGTAAACGTACCTAAAGTTTCTAGTCATAGTTTTCCTTGTCACTGTTTTGCCCGTGTTCATTAGTTTTCATGGTTTCATATTAGTTACACGCCTGTTCCCTGTTTCTTTGATTATCATCCTTTGTGTATATAAGCCCTACGTGTCTTCAGTTCATGGTCTTGTGTTAAAGTTATGTTCATTATTGCCTGATTTATCTTTGCATTTATTAAGTTACCCGCTATCGTTTATTCTGCATTGCACATCTCTCTCTCTTGGATTACAGTACCATATTAATATATCAAAATATTTCCATGGTATTCCAAGAACTTAAAGGTGTCCTATTATGCCCCTTTTTACGAGATGTAAAATAAGTCTCTGATGTCCCCAGTGTGTATGTGAAGTTTTAGCTCAAAATACCCACAGATCAGTTTTTATAGCATATTAAAATTGTCACTTTTTGAAGGTGAGCAAAAACATGCAGTTTTTGTGTGTCCCTTTAAATGCAAATGAGCTGCTGCTCCCGGCCCCCTTTCTGTAAGAGGGCGGGGCTTCAAGAGCTCATGTTAGCAGCTCCGATTGCCTCACAAGACACACACTGAAAATGCCAGAAACTGTTCAGCCTTTTATGTTCAAAACCAAAGTTGGACAATGATGGACCGACTCAAGAAGAAGTGCACTCTAAAAAATGCTGGCTTAAAAGCAACTCTTTCTGGGTTATTTGGCAATCCAGCGTTGGGTAAATATTCGAAAGAAAAAATGCTGGGTTATTTAAACCCAGCTTGTTGAGTTTTATACATGAACCCATTTGCAGGGGCCTTTTTTTTAAAAGTGCTGGGTCACTCAATTTGATAGTGATAGTGATAGTTGTTTTTCATTAATTAAAATGCACTAATCTATTTTATATATATACATAGAGGACAGTAACAGTTCATATACAATATTTTTTATTCAATGGCAAGTCAGTCTTTTACAGTGACAGTAACAGCAACCAGCAGCCGATGGGAATCTGTGGGAAGAAAACTGCTATCAGTAGTTCATTAAATCGCAATCTTACATATTGATTTTTGAAAAGTTAAAAACAGCTTTACCTTGTGCCATCTTGTCTGTCAGCCATTTAAGTTTCAACCCACCAAACGCGTAGCGCTAGCGCACTAGATCAACAGCGCTCCTATTATAGTCATGGAGCGCATGGTGGCAGGACAGCAATGTTGCGTCGTGTTTCAGCCCTGCTCGCGCATTCGTTTGGCGGGAGCTGAAGCTTCCCTTCATTCCGTCTAACGTTCCCAGCAGACGTCAGCTGTGATTTACATGTAAACAGAAAAGTTAAACTGTGAGACTACAGACATTTTCCTCTTTGTACAGTAATACTTTAATAGGAAAATAATGTAATGCAAACCTTAATTTCATTTAGGAATTTCCCCTCAGGAAGTTTTCTCTTAGAACAGAACACAAAATGAGCGTTGACAAACGTATCCAGTTTTAACCGGTATGGCACAGAGCAGACTACCCAACATTGGGTTACATTGACCTAGTGCTGGGTATGTGATGACCCAGCTGATGGGTTACAGAAAAACTCCCCAGCACTGAGTAAAAATATTACAAATAACCCAAAAATGACCCAGCAGGCTGAACCCAGCATTTGGTTTAAAAAAGTGAGTGTGTAGAATGCAGCAGGACGTTTCTGAATGGTAAGTTGATTAATTTGTGTAGCTGATGTGGAGTTAAATATCTTCAAGTCATTCATTAGCATATTCTGTCATGATAATCTATAAATCGCTCGCGTGGGAACTGTTGTAAAGTGCACAGAACCAGAAAATAAATGCTGCATAAAGACAGAACAAGTATAGTTTAGTTTAATTATGGTTATGCTTTTATGACATGCTATTGCATTATGCACTGTATTGCAATTGGATTGGACTCCCAAATGTGCTCGACTACAACAACTCTTCCTATTCTTAACATGGCCTTTGTTGCGTGTTCCTGGGGACAGGGTTTATTTAAATGTAGGGTTTGGGATGTCGCCCGCCTGGGAAGAAGCTTGTTGTAGTCCCTACCTGCCGTTTGTTGTAGTCCTTAAAAAGAAAATATCTCCCTTTGCTTTGAATTTTGAGCTTCGTAACTTTGCAAATGTTGTTTATGCTCAAACAGAAACATTACACACTAACTAAAGTTAAAAAAGTGAAATCATAATCAACCACCCCTTTAAAAGTATATCACAGTATTGCAATGGTCCATGTCTTGAAATCCCTCACATGGTCTCAACCGCTAGCCCACAAGTTCAGCACTTAGAAATAAAACTGAGCTGCAGTTTTCAATAAGTGACTCAGTCCTGACCGGGCCAGAAGTCTGATGTGTCCAGACAAGAACTGTGGCTCTCCAGCAGTAAACACTTCATTTACTGGGACAGGCCACATCTCTCCACTGAGAAACACTCGCACCCTAATAAACCAAAACACATTGAGATTGCAGCTGCCGAGTTCACAAATCAAACTAAGTGGCCAAATGTGTTTGTTGTTGAACTCTTGTTTATGGTATGTTCACTCTCTATATGAAATAATCACCATGGGCTGTCAGTTATCAACAGTTATTGACATGGCAAGCGATCACATATATTTCTTAGAAGAAATAACATGCTGACCACATGAGGCAACAACATACGGAGGTGCTCCTTTTATGTCCCAGGAGGAGAGCTTTGTAAGGATGGACCTTTGTTTATTATCTGTAAGTTCACAGGGTTAAACATGCCCAGATTTTAAGACACCTTTCACCATCAATTGGTAACTGAAACAATAATGAGTTTCAGTGCATTATGTTTACAGTCAAGTCCTGTTGAAAGAGACCTACAGAAAATGAGCATCATATCTTTGGTATTTGATTTTGGTCACATCATGTGTTTTTACTGATTACTCAAACCTTCTCATGGTGACACAAAAAGCTACTCTGCCATGTGTAAATGCTTTGTTCAGGCCATATACTATGTAGGATATTTTGTGGCATATCGCATATATGCAAGTATATTGCATATAGTGTGAAAATCCAATAATATTGTGTTGGTCTCCTTTTTGCTGCCAAAACTGCCCTGACCCGTCGAGGCATGGACTCCACTAGACCCCTGAAGGTGTGCAGTGGTATCTGGCACTAAGATGTTAGCAGCAGATCCTTTAAGTCCTGTTAGTTGCGAGGTGGAACCTCCATAGATAGGACTTGTTTGTTCATCACATCCCACAGATGCTCGATTGGATTGAGATCTGGGAAATTTGGAGGCCAAGTCAACACCTCAAACTTGTTGTTGTGCTCCTCAAACTATTCCTGAACCATTTTTGCTTTGTGAAAATTTGTTTGTTAAAACAGCTCAAACATGTCTGTGAAACCGGGGGATTGTGTTTAATCCAGTGTTTAAAAAAAAGGCATGGCTGTCAATAAAATGTACAGGGCCTGGGGAAAGAGAAAGGCCAATCCTGGCCAAGCAACACATGCTCACTCATTTTCTCAGAAGTCTCTTTCTCACTACTACGTAATGAATCCGATCTGGAATCCCGAACTACGCAGAGCGACACGTGGCGAAACCCCCATGAGGTCAAAAGTGTGGGAGATCAGTGACGTCACTGAAAGGGTAAGCACTTTCTGGGCACGCTCAGAATACACTCCACTCGTAGCCTTAATTATTCAGAACAGTTCACTAACAAGAATCTGGTAATCCACACGGCTGGCTCCAAGACAGCTAAATGAGATCAGAGCAGCCGGTGCATCTGAGTTCGGTCTGAGTCAGACAGAATGGACTTTAAAACTAAAGTCCCGCTTCATAATGGTTTCTCTTCCAAAATAAAGAAGATATTTTGACTAATATGGGTAACCATAATGGTCACTACAGTGGACAGCTATTCAAAAAGCATTTTCTTGCATATGTGCATTGGTTTTGATGGCATATAGTTGCACATCAACCTCTACATTCGACCCTTGTGCATCATCCTATACATTGCCACCAAGTGGCAACCTGTTGTATCGGTTTCCCCCCTGCAAAACAAGACGACTGATGGCCCGTCAGAAATGCCACGTTTCTCTTGAATATCCACCCATATCCTAAGAGACTCATGCAGGTAAAAACATTTGGTTGCATCAAGCAATACCTAATGAGTCATATCACAGTTACATTTTCCAAGTATTGATTTTAGATTATGAGAAAATTCTGATTCATCACTTTAGTGGACATCATGCATCAATAGCTATATTTAAGCAACAATTCATACTATTACTGTGTCTGTTGTTTTTGAGAATAACTGCAGTAATTTTGACTGTAAATAATGTATGTGTTATAAGAATGTAATTTGCATTAACATAAAAAAGTAATCTGATCACATAATGCACATACAATGTGTACGGAAAGTATTCAGACCCCCTTCAATTTTTCACTCCTTGTTATATTGCAGCCATTTGCTAAAATCATTTCAGTTCTTTTTTTCTATTCTCATTAATTTACACACAGCCCATATTGACAGAAAAACACAGAATTGTTGACATTTTTGCAGATTTATTAAAAAAGAAAAACTGAAACATCACATGGTCCTCAGTATTCAGACCCTTTGCTGTGACACTCATATATTTAACTCAGGTGCTGTCCATTTCTTCTGATCATCCTTAAGATGCTTCTACACCTTTAGTTGAGTCCAGCTGTGTTTGATTATACTGATTGGACTTGATTAGGAAAGCCACACACCTGTCTATATAAGACCTTACAGCTCACAGTGCATGTCAGAGCAAATGAGAATCATGAGGTCAAAGGAACTGCCTGAAGAGCTCAGAGACAGAATTGTGGCAAGGCACAGATCTGGCCAAGGTTACAAATTAATTTCTGCTGCACTTAACATTCATAAGAGCACAGTGGCCTCCATAATCCTTAAATGGAAGACGTTTGGGACGACCAGAACCCTTCCTAGAGCTGGCCGTCCGGCCAAACTGAGCTATCAGGGGAGAAGAGCCTTGGTGAGAGAGGTAAAGAAGAACCCAAAGATCACTGTGGCTGAGCTCCAGAGATGCAGTCGGGAGATGGGAGAAAGTTGTGGAAAGTCAACCATCACTGCAGCCCTCCACCAGTCGGGGCTTTATGGCAGAGTGGCCCGATGGAAGCCTCTCCTCAGTGCAAGACACATGAAAGCCTGCATGGAGTTTGCTAAAAAACACCTGAAGGACTCCAAGATGGTGAGAAATAAGATTCTCTGGTCTGATGAGACCAAGATAGAACTTTTTGGCCTTAATTCTAAGCGGTGTGTGTGGAGAAAACCAGGCACTGCTCATCACCTGTCCAATACAGTCCCAACAGTGAAGCATGGTGGTGGCAGCATCATGCTGTGGGGGTGTTTTTCAGCTGCAGGGACAGGACGACTGGTTGCAATCGAGGGAAAGATGAATGCGGATATGCACTTGTACAGGATATCCTGGACAAAAACCTTCTCCAGAGTACTCAAGACCTCAGACAGGGCCGAAGGTTCACCTTCCAACAAGACAATAACCCTAAGCACACAGCTAAAATAACGAAGGAGTGGCTTCACAATAACTCTGTGACTCTTCTTGAATGGCCCAGCCAGAGCCCTGACTGAAACCCAATTGAGCATCTCTGGAGAGACCTGAAAATGGCTGTCCACCAACGTTTACCATCCAACCTGACAGAACTGGAGAGGATCTGCAAGGAGGAATGGCAGAGGATCCCCAAATCCAGGTGTGAAAAACTTGATCTTCCCCAAAAAGACTCATGGCTGTATTAGATCAAAAGGGTGCTTCTACTAAATACTGAGCAAAGGGTCTGAATACTTAGGACCATGAGCTATTTCAGTTTTTCTTTTAAAATAAATCAGCAGAAATGTCAAAAATTCTGTGTTTTTCTGTCAATATGGGCTGTGTGTAAATTAATGAGAAAAAAATGAACTTAAATGATTTTAGCAATGGCTGCAATATAACAAAGAGTGAAAAATTTAAGGGGGTTTGAATACTTTCCATACCCCTGTATGTAAAATCATATGTAAAATATTGCGATCATCAACATGAAACAGCATATAAATCAGCATATAAATCAAAGCGGCCTAATGTCACTGAATGAAATGTCGACCCAGGACGAGCTACAGGACTGTGAAAGCTTTCACTCCATGGTGGACTCCATCTACTCCATCTGTGTTTTCATCGTTCTGAATCCCATCTGGATGTAGACTGACAAAAACGTGATTTTTCTCAGCTTTTCCTCAAAATGTTGCTTTTTCTTATGAAACACCCACATTCAAATGTAAAAAAAAAAAAATAGAATACATGAAGCTAGAATAAAAGCATAGGGTCTATTCTTTCTTTCAATATATATAAAGTTTGGATATTCATACAACAAAATGTTCAGACAGAGTTACAGTTACCTGTTCAATCTGGTATGATTGTAGCTAAGAAAGTTATCTTGCTTTTGTTGAAGAAAAACACTAGGCCTCTTTTCTGACTGGCTAACTGGACTCACTTCTACATTACATCTGGAAAGAATTAGATACTCCGTTTCCGGGAATTCTGCAAAATTCGACAAAATGTGGGAACCAGTTTTTACTTTTTTATCGAGCCAGAAGTTTTTTCTGTCTGTCTATCTATCTATTCTCAGATCTGTAACAATCACTTTCTGTATTTATTGTGATTACACTTTGTAGGCAAGGTTGGCTTTGTATATCATCATCCTTTGTTTGTAATATTTTTGTTTCATTTTGCATATTGCACAGATTTCTGTTATATGAAGGGTTTCTTTGGCAGTTTTTGATGTTTGTAAACCATAATAAAAATAATATACATAAGAAAAAGAAAAGAAAAAAATATTCATGACAATTTTGTGAAAATGGTCAAAAACGTTGGCGGTGGCTGGCAAGTTTTTTTTTTTTCTGGTGGGGAAAGAGTTAATTGTTTTATTTATGCTTATTGACAGTAATCAAGCGCGACAGTAAAAATGTGATTCGCCTATATTAAATTTAAATGCTGAATAAACCTATTGCACATGATCTACATTCCTTCTGTCGTCTGATTGATAGTTTATACTTTTTTAGCAAGTTAAAAGCCATTTAGTAGGGGCAACAATTTACATTTCTCCAATCACAGACTTTGTGAGATGATGACAAATACTAATTGGTCCTTCGTTTCAACCTACCCCACTACTGGGGTAAGTGGTAACAGAGAGACAAAATGCACAAAAACTAAGGGTACTCCAAGTGATATGCCACAACAAGTTTTATTTTAAATGAATGGCTGCAACAATAAAATATGTGTGAATATGGGGAGTGTATGTGCATATTGTGTGTGCTTGTGCATGCACACGTGTGCATTTTTTTTTGTGCGTGTGAGTGTGTGAGAGAGAAGAGAGCAAGAGCAAATTAACATAAACATAGGCATTCTGTAGAATTATTATAGACACAAAAATGCTCTTAGCTGTATTTAAGTGAATAGTTGTTTCAAAACACGTGTTATAACCTACCCCGCCACTGTCACCCATTGTTTAGCTAGCTGTATTAGCATGGTGCTTTAAAATTAGCAGGAGGTTGATACACCATTCTTTACTAAAGAAGCTACACTTTGAGCTGATATAACTCATACAATATTATCTACAATGGTAGAAGTACTAAACAAAATATTATCTTTTTTTACTTTCTTACCTTAGATTTTCTGCTGTAGCTTCAGGAGAGATAGCAACACTGGAAAACCTCCATGTGGGATCGTAAAGGAAGCCAGAGGAAACTGAAACTGTCATATGACTCCTATCTTATCCGTGATTCGTGTTACAAATCTCCCCGTGTTACAACTACCCGGTCTCCCCTATAACTGTAAAACATCCACCTTCAGCTTGTGATTGACGTGTCTTTTTGCTGTAAAATCTTTACAGATTTTTATTAAAATAAGCGTAAGAATAACTTTGATATTGTTAGTAATACTAGACTGAAGCAACTTATTTTATGCAAGTATCTGGTATCCTGTTATAAAGTTCTCACTGTTTACATCACAAGCTGTTTAATAATGTTTAATAAACACCATTAAAAAAAAAGAAGAAAAAAAAAAGAGTAATTTATGCAAACAACACTGTAACATATTAAAATAGTTAATCTGTGAACACTGTTGTTTTCAGTTGCAGGTGTAATTCTATGAGTTGTGTTGAGTTTGACATGAGCTCAATTAATCCCGCTCGCATTTTCAGGATAACGGATGGCTTCTCCATATAACGATACACAAAACTGTTTTTCCTTGATAGGAGGGATATAAAAATTTTTTCTTGCCATGATAAAACCTCAAAGCAAACAAATATGAACATTAAATAAATCAATTCAACACTACATTAGCAGATCTAAATATTTTGTTTCCATTTGCTTGTCCAAGAGTGCACTGCTTTCATAAAGTACACAGAGCGAATAGTGTTTCTGCTGGTGATGACGTGTTTCCTGATGTATTTCCCCTTCAGGAGCTCCATATCAAATGCTTCATCCTTCAAAACAACTAGTAAGTCATTTACATCATCCTGCAGAAGTTCCCATAACAAGAGTTTGTATTTTCAACAAATTGTCCGATAAACTGGAATCATGACACTATTCCATCTCTCCATCGTGATTGGATGAGCCACGTTCAAGGTCACTCAGTCTAATGAGAAACATTACCCATCAGCTATAAAGGTATTAGATATGATGATGGATAAATCAGTGTGTGACGTAAAAAGAGCAGCATGAAAAGCAGCTTGTCTTAATCATGTCAAGTGTCGGTCTCCTCCTTAAAATGCTGATTTTCTTCTGTATTAAACACTCGTCATGCTTTTGACAATTTTGAAGTGATATTCAATTCATTGTAATAAAGTAAATTAGCAACTCTTTAATCAAATGTTGGGGTCGTTAAGATTTTTAAACGTTTTTAAAAGAAGCCTTTCATTCTCACCAAGGCTGCATTTATTTGATAAAAAATACAGTAACAAAAGAATTATTATTGCAATTTCAAACAACTGTTTTCTATTGAATATATTGTAAAATGTAATGTATTCCTGTGATCAAAGCTGAATTTATCATCATTACTGCAGTCTTCAGTGACACATGATCCTTCAGAAATCATTCTGATATGAGGATTTGATGCTCAAGAAACATTTCTGATTATTATCAATGTTGAACATAGTTGTGCTGCTTCATTTTTTTTCCAGGATTCTTTGATGAATAGAAATTCACAACGAGTACAAATAGTGATGCAGATTAAGACTAGGTGATTTCCTAGGCAGATATTGACTTGGGACTATATTATGGGGAAGCACAGGCGAAGCACTGCTACTTGGGCGCAGAGATATCTTGTACTCGTTGTGAATACACAGGCCACAAGAAGTAATTAGGTGGAGGTTTTTTTTTGGATCACTTTTACTCAGGACATGCTAGCTGGCAACATAGGATTCCATTCATTATGCTAAGCTAAGCTAGCGGCGACCCAGCCAAACTAAAACAATGCATGCACGGAGACAAAAATGCATTTGCTCACATATCTAAATGTAGGAAAGAAGTTGAATAAGCCCTATTTCTAAAAGCGGAGTGTTCCTTTAAAACCACAAAAGCTCTGTTTTAAACTGTTAAAGGAGTAGTTCACTTCAAAAGGAAACTTTCCTGATAATTTACTCACCCCACATCATCCAAGATGTTTATGTCTTTCTTTCTGTCTTCAGTTGAAAAGAAATGAAGGTTTTTGAGGAAAACACAGATGGTTTGGCTAGATAACCCCGTTCCTCGGCTGGGATTGTGCAGAGCCTCTGAAGCCCTTCCTTTGAAACTGCAGTGATTTGGACCTTCAACCGTTGGTTGCCATTGAAGTCCATTATGTGGAGAAAAATCCTGGAATGTTTTCCTCAAAAAACGTAATTTCTTTTCCACTGAAAGACAGGAACATCTTGGATGAGATGGGGGTGAGAAAATTATCATGAACTAATCCTTTAATTATATTAAAACACTGTATTAAGACATGTGGCAGCTTTTGTAACAGGGTTGCACACTTCTTTCCAGTCTTCTGTGTCCTGCACCCTCGCTGGGCATCATATCTCCTCTCCGAGTGATTGATTATCATTCACCTCACTGCACGTCTGGCAGATGCTTGAACTGAACCGTCGCTGTAATTACTGCACATTAGGACCCTTAACCATCATGCTCTTATTTATGGAGGGGTCATCTGATGCACTCGGTTAACGGATGGTTTTTAATACTCTGATGACGGTAACATATGCAAAGAGAGAGGTTTGTTCGCAAGGAAAGGACTGTCTCCTTAATCAAATCACACCAAACATCAAATTCATTAGGACGGGCTTGAGATGACTGCATGAGCGCAAATTTGACAAATGAAAGGGGTGACATCACTGAAGTAACATCACTCGAGACACGTTCCTCTCTGACCCCGACGACTGTGAAAACATCGAGTCAACAGCGGTCTGCTAAACCAGGCAGAGCTGGACACCAGGTCCTTGTATGAGACTGTGATGCCTCCACTCATGTTCATATGAGCTGAACGAATCATTAGGTGTGTTTGACTGGAAGCGGCGCTGCGCAGACTGATCAGTGTATGACAGCAAAGTACCGCCGTCGCTCTCGTGATGTTTAATGTCATAAACCGATCGGTCTGTGTAACAGATTTACTAAGCAGGGCAAATATGTGTGAGAGCGCATTCCACAAAAGTGCCGATGGGAGTGGAAAGTTCTGCGTGTGATCTACTGACAACACGCAAATCAAAAAGCACAGTTTGTCATAATGACCAACACAATCTACCCAGAGTGTCTGGTTTAAGACATTTATTTTGGACTTTTTTTGGGCGGTAAATGATGCAAACACCAGTAAATTGACGAGCGCTAACCTTAGTAAATCACCTCGCGTGATACTCTCCTCCCATTAATGTTGCATCTGAAAGGGAAACTCCTACAAATGCATAAGCAATAAGATCAGCCACAAAAACAACCCTGTGCACGCCTTTCCAGTGCTAATGTTTCACTGCGTGTCTTCAGTAAATCTTTAAACGTTTTTAAAAGAAGCCTTTCATTCTCACCAAGGCTGCATTTAATTGATAAAAATACAGTAAAAAAATAATTATTATTGCAATTTCAAACAACTGTTTTCTATTGAATATATTGTAAAATGTAATGTATTCCTGTGATCAAAGCTGAATTTATCATCATTACTCCAGTCTTCAGTGACACATGATCCTTCAGAAATCATTCTGATATGAGGATTTGATGCTCAAGAAACATTTCACCTCTAGTATTGTTACTCTGTGCGTTCGCTCCACGGCTGCTATGAGACACTTGTTCACACTGCAGTAAGATACAAGTTTGTATTGAGCAGATTCATGTCGACTAGTCAAAAAGACGTCAGACCCTTTCATCGACTTATGTCGTCACAACGCATTATTCAATCAAAATTCTTGTGACTTTTTGTCATGAGGATTTTTGGGATGATTCGTGCCAATTTTCGTGCAAATCAAACCGATGGCCTAGGAAGATTTAGGGAAAAGTATAATTTTCCAATAATTTAAAATGGCAAAAAATGTCCCAGGGATAAACAAAATTGGATGTATGAACTTTTAAAACAGAAAAAGAATATTTGGCAAAACAATAAATACATAAGAGTTCAGCATTAAGGTTTCTTGGAAAAGAAAAGGAAGTGAATGAACCGAGGGCAAAGATCGTTCATAGCAAATTTGAGGCTCGGGGTTGGGCAAACTTGATGGTCAGAAACTCTTGAAAAAACAAACTAAATAATATTATATGGTCTTACTCTTAACCAAGCCACAGTGCAGAAGTTCTGCTAGAATGACGCTCGATTAAGGGAGAATACTTGGTTACACTTTATTTTAAGGTGATATAGTTACATTGAACTTACTCAAAGTACTGAGTAATATTAAAGAACTATGCATGTACTAGTTACAGTTAGGTTTAGGGTTAGTTACTTGGGTAACACTATTTTACAGTAATAACTATAAATTATGCATAATTACTTGCAACTAATCCTAAACCAAACCCTAATCCTATAGTAAGTACATGTAGTTACTTAATATTACTTAAATGTATAATTACAGTGTAACAAAGACACCTTAAAATAAAGTGCAAGCGTAACTTGTAAGTATTATTTACTGTTGTAAGTATTATTGCTATTATAAGTACATGTAGTAATGTGTTATGTTAAGATACTTGCTCCTATCACAGATTAATATGTAACAATTGTAAGGCTCTCTGTTAAAGTACCAATGGAGACCTGGAGACGGATCACGACATGAGGGTGAACGGTCCCTTTAGAGGTGCATGAAGACATAAAACAACAAGCACTGATGCTCACATTCAGCTCTTTATTGCATGCCTCTGCAAATATCTTCCGTTTAACATTAAGCAAAAATGACAAAGAATGAACCATGTTTTTTTAACCAATCATATTCTGATATGACCTAAACATAAAAAAACTATCATTACACCCAGCCTCAAATGAGAATGTTATTTCTGTGGATTTCATGAGGAGACTAAAGATAAAATGAATATTTGTGGATATCAGCTCCTTTCGCCGTGCACAAGTTTCTTTTAAACCAGCTGCTTCAAACAGCCCTTGTGAGCAACCTAATAAAGTCTTTATTGCTTTTCACAGCCAATTGGATTTTCTTCATCTTGTCACAAAGGGTGAGTTTTATGTTTGTGTTCCTGGCCTCCATAAGGAACACACACACACACACACACTACCTGTGAGATGTAGATCACTGCACCACAGGATCATAAAAAAAGAAAAAGAGAGGAGGAGACACAAACATCCTTTGGCACATGTGGCGACTCTTCGGAGCTAAGAACAATAGATTACACTTCACATTCCAGTCTTTGCTTATGAGAAAACAGCTAAATGAATGAAAAAAGCACTGAAGGAAGAAGCAAGCAGTCTAAGAAAACAGAAGTGCATTGTAAAACAGAACACGGCTTGTGATGCACCTTAATACTGCCTAAAAACTTGAGCGTGAGCGTGTGAGTGTCAGCGTTTGTTCCAGGTGGGGGTGGCGATTGGACCTTGTGGTGATCTTTCCACCAATATCAGCTCCTCTGGGTTATTAACGGCCTGGTAATGGAGTAGCAGGTCCTGAATGGCTCGTTCTTCAATCTACAGTAAAAGAACAGAATATTAGGGTCAGTGACACCAATATTTTAAAAATGTAATGTAATACACATTTGCAAAGTTCTCAGAAACGTATACTACCTTTTAAATGACTGAGGTGATTATATTGTTTTAATGTTTCTGAAAGAAGTCTACATTTATCTGATCAAAAACACAGTAAAAACAGGAATACTGTGAATAACTTTTCTCTTGTGAAACGTCATTTATTCCTGTGATCAAAACTGAATGTTCAGCATCATTACTCCAGTCTTCAGCGTCACATGATCCTTCATATATGATGATTTGCTGCTCAAGAAACATTTCTGATTATTATCAATGTTGAAAACAGTTGTGCTGATTCATACTTTTGTAGAAATCGTGATATATGTTTCTCAGGATTCTGTTTTTAATTGCGATAATTACTGAAAAAATGTGTGATTGATTAGTTGTTGTTTTTTAAATCGATTGACAGCACTGATTTAAATACAACACGTGTAAAAGCGTGTAAAAAAAAAAAAAAGTACATATTTCCCTTATACACGAGTGTACACGTCTTGATCATTTTCATTCAAAAAGTAGAAATGTTTGAAAGCAGAAAATGTTTGAAGTAGCAGCTTGGTTTTTGAATTTATATCATGTTGTCTTCTTACAGGAAAGCCGGATATTTCCATAAATTATCTAATAAAATGACCGTCAATGGTGGGGAAAGAGTCAAGTCAACTGCTAACACTAGACTAATTTGTCAGACAAAAGTGTGTCACGTCACGCACACAATGCATAATCTGGTTACCTGTATGAGTGCTAGCGGCTTCTCACGGCTGCGGATAAGTGCGGCTTCCTGTTTTCTCTCCTCCTCCACAATTGAGGCAAATGTAGAAGTGGACGGAGGGCTCCCAACTGCTCTCAGCACCCAAGGGCTGATGGGAAGAAAAAAAGAACAACACAAGAGGGAACGAGGGTCATTGAGTAACTTTCTCTGAAGCAAAGTGACAAAGTTGCTTTGAATGCTTCAATTGAATATATATACACACACACATATACATACATATATTATACATACATACCCACACACACAAACATTTATATATTTAAAATGTATTCCTGTGATGGAAAGCTGAATGTTCAGCATCATCACTCCAGTCTTCAGTGTCACATGATCCTTCAGAAGTTAATCTAATATGATGATTTGCTGCTCAAGAAACATTTATGATAACTTTACTTCTAATGATTAAGTGTATGACTCTAATGCATCTCTCTTGAAATACTTCAGTCAGTTTGAGAATGATTTATGCAACTTTATATTATTAAGAAATTAAAGAAGCAGTTTCATGTCTATCTTTGTCTTGTATCCTTGTAACTGTTTGAATTTAGAAAGCAATACTTTTTAGAGAGAGTTAGTAATTAGTACAGTAATTGCACTTTTAAAGATGTAATTAAAGGGATACTTCAGCGATTAGCATTAAGCTTTGTATCAGTAGAAACCTGGGAGTATATTCAAATTATCGTACTTTCCCCCCTCATATGACCCTGAGACGAGAGAATTATGTATTTTATTTCTGGAAAAATTCCTCCGATAACGCAAATATCGTCATTTTGCGTCATCGGAGGAGTTTTTGTCCAGAGGCTGAAGACTACAGCCAGCAGGAGGTGCTATTTCCACATGTTTTCAACATCGCACTCACAGCACTCGGATCGGGAGCTGCGGAGATTCATGTAAACGGAGCGGTGGAGAGCAAAGTGAGAGTTTCAACTTTTAAAATGAACTTCCTATGAAAGTTAAGCTTCCAAAGACATGATCTGAACACGCGCCAGACTGATCACGCGCTGTGAATGCAGCTGTGAATCCCGCGATTACCTCAGCTCATGTGATGAATGTAATCCGATCCTGCTGCGTTTGTGCCCACGACACTCGTTCGGCTCACTCGCATTATATCGAACAGACACGTTCAGTTTTTAATTGTAGTGTCTCTAACTCAACTGATTTTATGAAAATGAACTCGGTGGGCAAGTGATCCAGTAATCCCGTAGCCGTGCCTAGAGTAGGGCAGTGAAGCAGTGCGTTCTGGGAATTGTTGTCTTTCATCCCCATGAGACAAAAATACATTTTCTGTGTTTTCTCAGTCTAGAAGGCACCAAATTCAAAAATAAGTTCACATTTCTACTACATCAATGACCCAGTTTAAATACAGATTCATCTTCCCAGCGCTGAAGTACCCCTTTAACAGGTAGTGATTATTTACTTTTGTAACTTACACAACACAAAAACAACAAAAGGTAAAACAATCAATCCCTTTCCACCTGAGACCAGCGACACACGGATTTCCTACAGCCTGTCCAACCGGCCACCACCTTCTCATAGCAAGCTCGTGAACACAGATGACGTCGAGCCCCAGGGATGAGAGTGTTTGTGACAAAGTTTGCCCTTATCAATATAGATTACAATCACAGACGGGCAGTGGAGCGCTGCTGATAAATATTCAGACCTCTGCTGGAGTGCTGGAGTCATAAACACGAGCCCAGCGGGCAGCTGATGCGAGCACGAGACAGAGAGACGCCTGGCCACAGTCACACATCTGCAGGCTCAGGTCAGATCAGTGCTGACACCTGAAGGACGAAACGTCCCACTGGACATCCTGGAGAGCAGAGCAGCCCAGAAAACACCACATATAGACAGACGTCCACTCCCCTCCTGTTGCATGAGGTACACTATTTTTTTTTTAAATCCATAGTTTTTAGTACAAAGATGTAATTTTGTAAGAGTGTTAAGACCACCAAAATACACTATTTTTTCTCCAGATTTTTGAAAACAAATGTAAGAGATGTACCCATTTAAACTAAATAGATGATCGCACAGCAGCTGCATGAATCTCAAGCTGTCTGAGACATCTCGGCATGGATGAAAGAACATCACCTGCAGCTCTACCTGGCAAAAACTGAGCTTCTCGTCTTCCCTGCCAATCCGACTCTACAACATGATTTCACCATCCAGCAAGGTTCATCCTTGCAATGCTACTCCAAGCAATGTCCAAAGCTTAGTATTTCAGGCACTTTTTGTGATTTTTCGCCTCATCATGACAGATCAGTTCCTGTATTCTTCAGTTGTAAGTCACTTTGGATAAAAGCATCTGCTTAATGAATAAATGTAATTTGTTAAACATTTTGTGTTCAGGTCTGTTTTGACTTGAAAATGGCTTTACACATGAAATTATGCTAAAAAAAAAAAAACCTTATTAGTTAGATTTGTCTCAGATTACTTCTGTAAAATACATATAGAATTTTTCCCGCACGCACACTCACAATCCTGAAATTAAAATAACTCAAGTTGTAATCATATAGTGCTATATAAATAGAAACAGAAAATAAAATGACAAAAATAAAATAAAATAAATAATAATAATAATGATAAATAAAAATAATAATAAAAACTGAAAATTCTCATTTTATACGTTCTTAAAATTTCATATTCTTATACATTTCTTTATGTTTTTTTATACTGTATATTCATAGAACAATTATCATAAATATTGACACAAATATATATTTTCTTCCATCTCAGTTTTTGGCTGTAATGAAAAAAAAGTGAATTTCAAAGAATTTCTAAATGTTTTAATTAAAGCCACAATATGTAATTTTTCGCCACTAGAGGTCGCTTATTCAAAACAAAGGCGTGGCTTGATGACGCCTTGATATCGCAGAGCTTTTATTCTGCCGCAGACGAACCCTTCCGCTTCTTCCGCTCATGTGTATGTGGGGTAACGCAACGCTGTTTTCACGAGTTCACACGTAGGTATAATTTATAAAGAGTACATTTCATGCATATTGAGCGTGCTGTAGCGTGTGTTTCGAGCTCGGACCTGGCCCGAAACCCAAAGTGCCCCCCCGTGTATGCAAGTGGTTAGAACTAAAAACAGGGATGCAAACACATGTATGGTCAAAAAAGAGAGAGGTTACCAATACACCTGTGTCAATTATCTGAAAGTGATCCTCCTGAACCTCATTTCATAAAATGTCATTTATCATATTACACACATTTGAGTGTGTTAAATTTATTGTGCTACATATTATTAATGCTACTCTGTGTGTCGGCGGCTGCTATGTGCAGTGAGCTAGATCGATATTAAGCATGGTTAAACATGGTACTCGCGGTAAATCAAGAAAAACAGATTTAAACAATAAGACTAACTGTGTGAGCTCTAACAAGGATTCATTTTCTGTTGATGAATGTATCCAAACAGTTGCTCACCTGTCTAATAAAACACAATATATTAAAGTGTCTTTGGTGTTCCCATGGTTTCTACAAAATAAAAATAAAGGGTAACACTGGTATGATGTGATCCTGGTTAACCCCTAGAGGTTGGCGATTTCTTATTTCTATGGATTTAAACATTCTTGGAAACATTTGGGATAATGTAAGTACACAAGTCGTAAAAAGGGGATACATAAAGTAATAGCATGGTAAAAACATGGTGCCATTTAAAACATTTTAAAACATTGAGAAGTTCCTAATTAGATATAATATGGTTTTAGCTGAAAAATATGAAGTTATGACTGTTTTAAAAGTTAACGTTTTAATGCATTAGGATGATCAAATAACAAAATAACAGTCTGAATTATCTGAGCTTCCGACGACACTGGGTTTGCATAATAAGCACAGTGTACAAACCAGACGCCAACACGACAAAGCAACTCGTGCCAAGATACGGTTGCTCTGGTTTCCATTTCAGTGATTTCCAGATGAACATTTGAACACATTCCCCCTGGGTTGAGGAAAAAACTAAAACGTAGTGTAATGTTTTTGCACACAAAAGTTTTTATCCATTTAATGTTTTCATAGCTATTAATTTATACATTGTTTGAAGGAGATCACTTTAATCATTTCACCTGCTGCAGGTCCAAGAACATCCCATTACACCTTTGAGTAAACAGCCAGGAAACCATATCAGCCAAGAATCACAGCAGTAAATGTCAATAGATGTACTGTAACATGTGGCTTCAGTCGCCACTGACTACAGCAGCTCAGCCTCAGTCACATGGGACGGTTCGCTCACAGATCTTGTTATTTGGAAGCATTACAGCGCCATCTAATGGAACATACAAATCAACAAGAATCAGAATAATACCTGCTCTCACACACAAGGTCTGATCCAAAACCTAGTGAGTGTCTAGAAAAGCAGAAATGCAGCTTTTTCTCAGAATTTGAATCCTTCTAAAACAAACAAGCCCTGATTATTTCAACAGTGTGTCATCAGCCGTTCCAATAAAAGTGTCCACAAGCAATTCGGGTAATGCGAACATTAGAAACATTTTACTAGTAGTATACATTTACATGATTTTAAGTAAAAAAATTAATTAAATTTAAAAATACTGCACATTGCTGCACCACCACTGCCTGAAATGCTGCTTTACTTCCGGCCTCTTTTGGTCTGGTTTCTCACTCACGTGATTCTAACCGCGCTGCATTTGCATTCACCATCCTCGTTAGAAACATGCATGCATTAAATTCATGCTATTATACACAGGTTGAGTAAAATGACCCTTGCGTCCACTGTATGTGCGTTGCATAAAGGCAAGCTTTCTGCTGCTGGCAAACAAACTCTTTTGAGGACTGATTGCTGATTGCCAGATGCTTTAATTGCACCGACTGCATGCTCACTCACTCTCGCTCGTATCCAAAGTAAATCACCACCACTGTCAACTAATGACATCATCATCAGATAAAACGCATGCACAGGTTACTTTACTTCCTGAACCAGTGTGCATCGAGTCCGAATTGCTTTCATGCGAGTGCATCTGAACTCAGACCACCTCCTACAGGTGGTCTTGGGTTTGGTACCACGGTGGTCTGACAGCTTTCACTTCATGCGAACCATGCCCGGTTTCAAACCAAACTGCCAGTGTGAAAGCATCCTTGGACTTCTGACATTGTGAAACTGTTTCCAGTTTAGTGTATCATGTGCATCATCATTGTGTATTGTGCATTGAATGAGAAGTTCCTCACCCCGATGGTTTATCCAGGTCGCTGCTCTCGGCACATTTAAAGGTCACTCTTTTGGCACACATCGGCGGTCCTGCAGTAGCCACTGGACTCCTGGCCTTCACTGGGGAAACTGGAGAGGGTTTTTCTCGCAGTTCCTCCTCTACTAAAAGATCCCGGAAGGAACGGGAAGAGGGCGGGGACTGAACTGCTGTCAACCTGACAACACAATGATGTAAGGTTTGTGTGAGTGAGGAACTGATGAACTGAAACAATGGTAGGACAAACATCATTAGACAATCACTGTTTCCAAATTAGACAAGGTTAATGGCTCAGCCATAATCATCCTTAGGCTTAAGATAAGATCTTTTAATATAAGAAATGTATAATAAGGGGCTTTAGGACCCGTTTACTTGTAGTAAGATGTGTTTTGGTCCATCAGATTACAAGGGAACGCCTAAATACAGGTGTAAACGGGTCTAAAATGTTTTGTGTTTGGCTGGTCTTGCGGCTCAGAGCAGAAACGAAAGCTGATGCTCTCCATGTGTTTTTCTGTTGTCTCGTGTATGAATTGCGTGAGCTTATCCCGTCCATTAGATCCAAATATCTGAACAAACCCATACATTTACCCACCCAAACCCTCCCCTTGAAGAAATCAGGACAGAAGTGGTTGAAAGTGGACAAAAGAGACAGATTATAACACCAGGTGTAAATGGGAATGTGTCCCCCTCGTCTACGGTAGATCCAATCTACCCAAAAAAATCTTAATACCAGGTGTAAACAGGACCTTTGACCAATTTCCTTTACGGAGTGTCTAATCACACCGAGTGCAAATAGCGTGCCTTGTTGGCAAGTGCTAATCGCACTAGCTCGCTAACAATGCCCGTGGGCATTTATTGGGTAGGGTTAGGTGTAGGTGTAGGGAGGGCTTTTATTGTCCCATTAAGGCATCCATTTAATAATTTTAATGAATATAATCTTTACACTCTGTTATTATTGTATCCTGTTAATGTACAACAAAACTGAAGTGCAAATAGTATGTATCTGTCAAAATTAAGTATAAATTACATGTAAGTACTACACATATTGCAAAGAACTGCTACTTTTTATGGTGGAAATACAAGTTGGGACAGTGTGGAAAACAAATAAAAAAAAAAGAAGTGATTTCTAAATTTACTTTGACTTGTATTTCATTACAGACAATGTGAACAAAAAAATATTTCATGTTTTGTCTGGTCAACTTGACGTCATTTGTAAAGATGCATCCTTTCCTGTCATTCAGACCTGCAACACATTTCAAAAAAAGTTGGGACAGTAAAGCATTTACCACTTTGTAATGTTGCCATTCCTGTTTACAACACTTAAAAGACGTTTAGGGACTGAAGACACCAAGTGATGAAGTGTTTCAGGTGTAATTTTGTCCCATTCTTCCTGCAAACAAGTCTTAAGGTGGGCAACAGTACGGGGTCTTCGTTGCCACACATTCTCTATTGGAGACAGGTCGGGACTGCAGGCGGGCCAGTCAAGTACCCGTACCCTCTTCCTCCGCAGCCAGGACTTTGTAATGTGTGCAGAATGTGGTTTTGCATTGTCTTGTTGAAATATGCATGGACGTCCCTGGAAAATATGTCTTCTTGAAGGCAGCATATTATGCTCCAAAATCTCTATGTACTTTTCAGCATTATTGGTGCCTTCACAGAAGTGCAAGTTACCTTTGCCAAGGGCACCGACACAACCCTATACCATGGTCAACTTACACGTTTCCACTGTGTGACGGTCCATCCCAGATTCCTCCGAGCCCAGAGAAGTCGACGGCGCTTCTGGACACTTTTAACATAGGGCTTCCTTTTGGCACAGTACAGTTTTAACTGGCATTTGTGGATGTAACTACGTATTGTGGTACTTGACAAAGGTTTGCCAAAGTAGTCCTGAGCCCATGTGGTGATATCGCATAGATGAATGAGGATTCTTGATGCAGTGCGCCTGAGGATCGGAGATCACAGTTGTTCAGCTTAGGCTTGCGCCTTGTCCTTTACGCACTGAAATTCCTCCAGATTCCTTGAATCTTTTAATTATGTTATGCACTGTTGAATGTGAAATATCCAAATATCTTCCTATCTTTCTTTGAGGAACATTGTTTTTAAACATTTCAATAATTTTCTCACGTATTTGTTGGCAAACTGCCGATCCTCGGCCCATCTTTGCTCCTAAAGGATTAGACCTTTCTTGGATGCTGCTTTTGTACCAAATCATAATTACAATCACCTGTTGACATCACCTGTTTCAAATCACATCATTATTTAACCATTTTACCTCATTACTAGCCCTAAATTGCTCCTGTCCCAACTTTTTTTTAAATGTGTTGCAGGTCTGAATGACAGGAAAGGATGCATATTTACAAAATGACATGAAATATTTTGTGTTCATATTGTCTGCAATGAAATACAAGTCAAAGTAAATGTAGAAATCACTACTTTCTTTTTTTATTTGCGTTTTCCATACTGTCCCAACTTTTTCTGATTTGGGGTTGTAGAATATATCAACTTAGTATGCTATTTCACTTAGTAAATAGCATCTACAGCTATTTGCATTTAGTGTAAATATCATCTATCACTGAGAAAATGTGTTATTTTTCACTAAGTGTAAATAGCAATTATCATTAAGAAAATTTGCCATTTTCACTGAGTGTAAATAGCAGCTGCCTTTCCTTTATACAGGGTGACATGTTGTATTTATGTTCCTACCTTTTTTATGGTATTTTACTTTTTAATGCTAAAAACTGAGATAAAATTGTTAGCAATAGTTAAGGCATTAGGAATCATTCATCTAGGTATAAATATAGGCTACTATTTATACAACTTGTTAAATGCTAATTATTAGTATCAGGATTATCATTAAAAAACATCAAAAACATGAATTACTTAAATAAAATAAATGTTAATTGAAATAAAGTTTAATTTATAAAGTTATTAATATTTTATCAAATAAATAAAATCAAATAAATCTAATTTTCATTTAGTTTAACTTCCATCAATTGATGCTGCTTTAATCCTCTTCAGGGTCACGGGAGTTTTGTGCTTCACACCTTCATTTGCTACTGACACCAGTTACACTTGCTCAGGCCAAGGATTGAAAAGCAATTTGACTAATAGTGTGCAGGCATTGTACATACTCAACCAACTATAGTGTGTGAGAAGATGGGGTCAGAAAATGGTCAAAGCAATGCAAAACTGTGTACAGGGTTTAGAAGACACTTCATTATTTAGTAATATTCATTAGACTGCATTTATTCGATCAGATGACAACAAAACTTGAACTGAATATTGACGCTTTTGCCTTCTGCAGAGCTGCTTACAGCTGAAGCAATGTTTATTGAAGTTTACTGTTATTTCTGTCATTGTCCTTTATTATTTTTATTGCCAGGCTGCTTTGAAACAATCTGTACTGTACTGTATAAAGTGATGTATAAATAAAGGTGACTTGACTTGGCATATGTTGTATGAGGACTGTGGAGAATATGTAATTCGGAAAAACAAGCCAAATTTAGAAATCCCTGTTCAGGCTTTTTAAGGTCCAGAAAATTGGACATATTGTCAAACTACCGTATACCCATATCTGAGACATAATGGAATAAGGAAAGCAGAAAGCGATCAGACTCTCACCAGGTCTTCACAGGTTTAACTGGAGTAACAGATGGTGGTGATTTAGCAGACATGCTCTCTGTGCTGCCCTCTCTGGAGGCCAGAGCCATCATCTTCCTCTGCTTCTGAGACATCTTACTGGGAATGGCCGCGACTTTACTGCTGCTCGATCTGTTATTTCGAAAAATTTGGGAAATAAGGTAAAACAAGACTTCATGTTTAGCGATAATGTTTATTGAGTCCCAGAGGATATTCTGAACACCACTGATTCGTTTCAAACTGGTGTGACAACTGTAACAAAATCCCTTTAACTGATGTGTTTGAATAATCACTTATTTTACTGTGCTCTGTGAACTACCATGACTTACGAGCTGGGACCTTTGGCTGTGGCACCCAGGCTCAGTGAGTTGGCCTCCATCTCCATGATGGCCCTGAGGTCCAGGACAGGAGCTGGTCTAGAGAGACCGAGCACACATTCAGGATTACAGCGATACAAATGAAGAATATCAACTGCTTGCGGTGACGGAGATTTGAATCACCTTGCTTTGACTGTCGGGATAGGTTCAGGAGTGGAAGATTGAGTGGGCACGGGCCATTTTTCAAAACAGGGCAGCCAGGAGGTGTTTTTAGTCCCACTGGTCCACGCCTGTCCTCCTACAAAAAAATAATTAAATAAAAAATTCTTAAAATTGACAGTTCTCACATGAATATCCTTTTTCACACAAACAGTCTTTACTGGTAAATTATTAGTAACAGATCATGTCTGACCAGGACATTTTCGCAAAGAGCGGTAAATTGGTTACGGCAATTTACCAGTAAGGGAAGTTGTAACATTACCAGTAAATTACAGGAAACGTGCTCTGTGTGGACAAGTCAGAATGTGCTGATGAAAGATTTCTGCTTTGGGCCAATCATAAGTTTATGGAGATGACGTGATGACTGTGCTGTTTACAGTAAGTTTGGTAGTATAGTATTCATATTTAAATATGAGCTAAATTATCATCTTTGACCATTGCGCCACGTCTCGCAGCTTTTTTCAATGTGTTGTGCTCGAGACCCAGCCTTCTTTTCTATTCATCCGCACTGCGTTTCTGCAGTTGCATACTATTGCACGTCTCTATTATTGCATTGTCTCGTGTTTTTAAGAGCGAAAAACACATTGTTTGATCATCCCCTTATACCTGTCCCTCAGACGTCAAAATATAATGTCAAATTGAACGTTTCTCCTCATGCGGATGGATGTTGACAACAGCGCAGCGTTTAAAGATCATTTCCGATGACTGAATTCACAGAATTTACCGGTATTTTGCTGTTGATGTGTGAACGGTCTCTTACGGTAAAAAGCCAGATTGCTGTTACTTGTGTGAACAGCATATTTGTGTATTTACCTGCAAAGTCATTCTGGTAATTTACTGGTATTGCTGTGCGAAAGGAGCTAATAATTCTGCCATCATTTACAGAGTCTAATGATTTATGAGAGCTCTCATGGGAGGGAAAATATTCAGAGAAAAATTAAAAATACATTTTGGTACTTTCACAGTTATTTTATCATGCTTTATGAAACTCAACAGCATGCAACATGCTCATTTTGGGTTAATATTACTGCTTTCTGTCACATGTGAAACAACATTTTGTTTTACTATATCAGAGAATGAAATGTGTCAATACTATGGAGTTTTGTGAGTTCATAGTAAAGGGTTGTGCCATCACCTGCATATCAGGCCTGTCCTGGAAGACAGGGGACTGAAGGTCTCGAGGGCTGCCCACTTCCATATAACTGCCCTCTGAGTCAGACGTGATGAGCTCCTGCAGAGACTCCACTGAACTGGCCTTCACCGAATCACCCAAACCTGGGGTAACACAACCGCGTCAACCACATCCAGTCCAAACTAAGAGCATCTCTATTCAGGAAAACTACTGAAATTATAGAGATGACCGAATCATTTACATTTGCTTTGTGATCACATGATCTCCAGTGTGCAGAGAGATATTTAGATCAGTGGTAATAGTGGAGCATAATAGTGGTAATAGTGGGCATTTTAATATAACTTAATTTAAATCATTTTAATTAATTCTGCGGCTCTTTTAGAAGTTAGCTGATGCCCCTGGTTGAGAACCACTAATTTAGATGATCAATATTCATTGTCTGAAGAAAGCGTGAGTGGTATTTATCTGTTATGAGGGTATTTTGGGGTGGTTGCTCACTGACCCAGCTCAAAAGAGCCCAACGAGGGATCTGAATAAGTCCCTATTCCCAAGTATAAGCAATAGTAAAAGTGATGCTTGCCTTAGAAAACACAACTTAATAGTGTCTTTTATTAGCGAGTAAGCTGACCTGGGGTGGGCGGGCTGTGGATGACATCAGTAGGAGAGCTCTGTATGACATCGGACAGGTTGTATCCGCCAGAGCTGTCAAAGCGGCGCCGTGGTTTCCTCTTAGCCCTGATTTTGGCCTTCTTCAGCAGGCTGTCACTAAGTTAAACACAGTGAGAACTCTTACAGATGGACAGTACTTCATATCCATAGTATAGTGTTTCAGCAGGGCATAATTCACACCTGGAGTGATCCGCTTCAGAGCCGCTTTTACAGTCCACAGCAGAGTCCCACTCTCGGTCTTCATAGGTGCTGAGATCAGGAGCGTCTGCGTATGGTGTAATGAGACGTCTCTGCATGGCTGGGATCTGATGGAGGAGTTTGATGTCAGGATCTCCGAGCGGACTTTAAATAGACTTGATAAGAGTGATGGTTTAAAACGTACCGTCTTCCTGTACGCAGCTGTTAGATCCAGAAGGACTTCATCGCTGAGGACCTCCAGCGCTCTGACAGAGAGACAGACAGATGAGCAACATGTTCATACACTACTGTATGAAAATTCAGCTTTGCATCACAGCAATAAATAGCATTTTTTTAAATATATTAAAATAGAAAATGGTTATTTTAAGTTGTAATAATATTTCACAATATTTATATTTGAAATAAAGGCAGCCTGGTGAGCATGAGAGATATCTTGAAAACATGAAAAAAATCTTACTGACCCCAACCTTTTGAATGGTAGTAGGTCTGGGCGATATGACAGTATTATTGGCAGTGTTGTCTCCAGTGGGGCAGGGCTCGGGTAGACAATATAATAGGGCTGGGCAATATGGCTAATAATGTAATTTTTTTCCATATCATACGATATCGATACTTATCACAATATTCATTTACCATTAATGAGGAACGAAATGCCTTCCACGCATTTGTTAGACCTTGAGAATGAATGTTAACATTCACAATTCAACTCCACAGAGTAGCTACCTTTTAATCTAGGGCTCCATGAAATCCAGTGTATTTTTCCTTAAATTCTGTGCTTTCCATTTATTTTTGGGGGGATTCTGTGTTTTATGATTTAATACAAATTTAATATAAACAATTTAATCAAGCTTTTAAAATGTAATCAAATGAAAATTACAATGCATCTATGACAAAACATTGCATTTATTTTTTGTCAAATAAGATGCTGCACAACAGAACTCGATACATTTAAAACATGGATGAAAAAATATCTTGGCTGTATAATATTCTTTAAAATAATGATGATGATTATTATTATTATTAGTAGTAGTAGTAGTAAAGTACATTTTTGTATACAGTAGCAATATATTTGTCAATATATATACAAGTTAAACCAAACTTTTATTTTTGACGGTTTATTGCGAAGATCTTTCAGTTTCAGTGTGTTTTGATGGTAGTATTTCTCAAATGAAAGAGAGAAAAGCTTGTGACGTGACTCTCAAATCAGCTCTGGAGATGAAGTTCATGTCCTCATATAGTGAGACGGCACATGCTGAAAACACTGAGCGTCACGTGTGTGTGAGTTTGTGTGAATGAACAGCACAAAATCACTTTTTTGAGACATGCACTGACTGGTTGTTGTCACGTGTGATTGGCTGTTAGATTACCATATTGAGTAAAAATGTCCAGAGCTTATCATCGTTATCGACAGAAATTTTGTTCCAAAAACAAACAAACAGACATTCTTGGCGATTAACACCAAAAGACGATCAAAGTGTTTACGAACCACAATGCTTTAATTTAAGAGAAAGTTCAACCTCTTGTACCTTATTGCGTAAATATAATAGAGCTGAACACAAGCAAATGCAAGGATAGGAGTGAACCGAGGTCAAGCTATCATGTTTGAGGAAATTCTTAAGATAGTTTAACAGATTTAAGCTGTAAAAGTACAGTGACCAGGATCACTTACGATAAGGATGTTGTTACCTTGACAAAATGTTCTTGTGACAACAAAATATCACATTCCTAAGAGTTAATATGTCATGGCCACGACAAAACTAAGTGAACTGAACATGTCCCTTCCTGGTCACCGTAGTAAAGGATCTCTGCAGCAGGGGTTTAAGATTCTCTTACTTGGACTCCAGCAGCGCCGCCATGTTGAGGACGATAAACTGCAGACAGGACAGTTTGAGCTGCTCAGCGTTGTACACGGTGGCGAACTCCAGCAACTCTGCTGCGTTCTTCAGCGTCACTGCACACAATACAACACTCTGAGTTTACACTAGATATTTTCAGGACGTGTCCAGGAATGTTGACAAGCTTACAGACAAAATCATCCAATTTCTGAGTCTATTTTGCACTGCAAGAGTTTTAGACTATGCATAGTACACTGCCCAGCCAAAAAAAGTGACTGTTAACGTCAAAAGACCATGATTGGATCATTATTGCAGAGATCATTATGTTTCTAGCATGTTATATGTTTGGCAACAGTTCTTCTAACCCTAACTGATGGAGTGTGTAGCTTTTCATGTCTTAAACAACCATGTAGGGAATACACATCATAACTATATTCCAGGATGACAATGTCAAGATTCATCAGCTCAAACTGTGAAAGAATGGTTGGGAGGGAGTGTTGGGGGTAATGCATTACAAGCAACACAAGTTACGTAAACAGATTACTTTTTTTTCGAGTAACTAGTAATGCATTACATTTAAATTTACAACAAAGTATCAGATCATGAACAACTTTCCCCAACACTGAAAGAGAGACTTACAGTTCTCAGTGATGGCGACCTCACAGATCTCCTTCAGCCTAGTGATCAACAGCTGATCAGCCACCACAAGCACGTTACACGAACTCCACATTCACAGACTCTGAGGTGCACAGAGAGACGAGATATGTATTACACAGAGAGAGAGAGAAAAATGTCAGGAAATAACAGCAAAGCATAAAATCTAGGGGTGAAACCTCTGACAGTGGGAGACTCGTCGGTGTAGATGTACTCCAGAATAACCTGCAGGACATCAGAGGTGGTCGGCATATCTAGCGCAGTGCAGCTGGTGGCCTGAAGAGGGCAGAAGAGATAACATTATAAAACAGATCCAGTTCAGAGGGACGGTGCTGCTTCATGTTTAATCGTACTTACCTCTATCCAGGGGTTGCCCAGCATACTGTTGAAGTACTCTGCAGGATTAAGAGGGTGAAAGTTAAAAAGGGCATTAGGTATTAAAATATGATCATTGTTTATTTCTTTAACTTTGTCTAAGCTGCTAAAGGAAAGCGAATACGGACTCTCAACAACAAAATGAAGGATCTTCAGTAAGAAACTTAAATTTCAGCCTGTTTCGCATGAAAAAAAGTTCTAGTTCTAGTCATTTAGAGCTCAACTGTTTAAGTTTCTCTCCACTATCAGCTTAATATCTTTTAGTTTTGCTTCCACCCATTAAACGTGCATTAATGTTGACAGAATTTTGGGGAAGTGTCAATGAAAGACTAAAATCACCGTGAGTCAGTTATCATGTATAATTGTCACGAGTTTAGTCAAGTCACAATTCATATTTATACAGCGCTTTTTACAAAGCAGATCATATCAAAGCAGCTTTACAGTGTTAAAAGGAAAATAATGCAACAGAATTTGTTTTCTCTGGAGAAAACAGTGATGTCATGACCTTGTCCAGCTCAGATCAATTGACTTCCTCACAGTGTCAATGCGGGCAGATCAGTAATATAGTCAGAGTAAACAGATATACTACCATTCAAAAGACTGTGATTGGTATTTGTTTTTAATGTTTTGAAAAGTCTGCTCATCAAGGATACATTTATTTAATAAAAATACAGTAAATTTAAAATAACTGTTTTCTATGTGCATATATTGTAAAATGTAATTTATTCCTGTGATCAAAGCTGAATTTTTCAGCCCCATTACTCCAGTCTCAGTGTCACATGATCCTTCAGAAATCATTCTAATGTGAGGATTTGCTGCTCAAGAAACATTTATGATTATGATATATGTTGAAAATAGTTGTGCTGCCTCATATTTTTGTGGAAACGGTGATCCTTTCAGGTTTCTTTTATGAATAGAAAGGATATTTTGAAATAGAAATATTTTGTAACATTATAAAATGTATTTGTCAAGTTTGAGCAATTTAATGCATGCTTGCTGAAGTATTCATTTAGAAACTTTTATACAGTATTGTATTTATTTAACAAAAACAAAAAATGAGGCTGTGAAGGGCAGACATATACTGACCTAAGTTCATTATTTTCCTGTCCAAGGAAAAATATGGAAATATAATATTTTCAATGCTTCATCAGCTGAACGGTCAATAATCAAGTAAACAATGTAATGGACTTCTTCACCTTCCAACACTCACAGCTTCAGTTTCATTTGAGTCTAAATGAATATGATATCTGAATCATTCTGAATAAAGTCTACGGCAGTGGACCCAGGTGTGAAATAAAACATTTGATCTCACCCATCCGAGCGCACAAAACGCATTTGTGACAGGGAAACTCCTTCCCATCTTCAGAGCGCAGTGTGACGTCACAGAGGTACGAGCTGAGGACACACAATGAGAAGATCTAATTCACAGCCACAGTGTATGACCTCGACTGATGTCTCTCAAAGGAACACACACCATTTTTTCTGGTTGAGTCGTAGCTTGTTGCCCGTCTTCTTCTGCGCCACGCTGATCTTCCCATTTTCAAACTTCACTCCATCAAGCCTGGTCAATCATAAAATACGTAATGATAAATTACAGCAATAGCCAATAATAACCCCTCATTAATATACATAAATATTAAAGGTAGAGCAGCAAAAAAAGGGCAATTACACACGCACATACACACACAGGTCAAGCATAACATTATGACCACCTTCTAATATGGTGCCATGTGTTCCCCAGGTAAGAGACACACACGCACCCGCCATCCGCGTGATGTAAAAGAAATCGTGATTAATAAGACCAGGCCATCTTCTTCCATTTCTCCATGGTCCAGTTCTGATGCTCACTGTTGTCGCTTTAGCATGGGCACCCTCACTGGTCTGTGGCTATGCTGCCCCATACGCAACAAACTGCGATGCACTGTGTATTCTGACACCTTTCTATCAGAACCAGCATTAACTTCTTGAGCAATTTGAGCTACAGTATCTCGTCTGTTTGATCGGACCACACGAGCCAGCCTTCAGTCCCCACGTGCATCAATGAGCCTTGGCCGCCCATGACCCTGTGGCCGGTTCTCCACTGTTCCTTCCTTGGAGCACTTTTGATAGATCCTGACCACTGCAGACCGGGAACGCCCCACAAGAGCTGCAGTTTTGGAGATGCTCTGACCCAGTCGTCTAGCCATCGCAATTTGGCCCAAACTTGCTCAAACTTCCTGCTTCTAACACTTGCTGCCTAATATATCTCACCCACTAAGAGGTGCCGTGATGAAGAGATAATCAGTGTTCTTCATTTCATCTGTCAGTGGTCATAATGTTATACCTGATTGGTGTGTATATATGTAGTATATGCTTCGTCTAAAAATACCTTGTTTTGATCTAAGGCAGAATTGCATGTATCCTTCATGTAGATGGCATATAAGCTGACTATCAGCCTTGTTAAAACAAATTATGACTGTTTTTGATGCAAGACACCTTGATTAACATTGTAGCTGAACTTAAAGGGAAAAATGCACTACAAAAAGTATCTCACCGTGCGGAGAGACTCCCCAAGCCCAGTTTTTTGGCGACTCCCTGCAGCATCTTCACAGGGTTTGGTCCAGGTTCACCATTGTTTCCGTTCTTAGCTTTTTTCCCAGACTTAGTGCTTTTACCCTTGGCCTTGTCTGCTTCCTCACAAGTCTCAGCAGGAAGAGAGCGGTACACCTCCAATGCAGACCGGTTCTCCAGCCCCAAAGCCTGTAGACTGTGGATAAGCTGCTGCGGTTCGGGATCAGAGCTCTGGTTGGAGCGGGGGATAATGGGCTGGGTTCCATTCACCAGCATCTCACAGGAGTCAGTGTAGATGAAGTGCAGTGCGTGCTCCAGCATCTCTGGAGGAACCTTCTCTAGAACCAGCAGTTCACAGCCCACCGCGTCTTCCCCTTTCTTCACCTCTCCATCACCCTCTTTGCAACCATCAGGGAGGAGCAATTTACGGAAGAAGTCCGACCGCATGGACAGGATGTATTTATGTGCTGCAAAGGTGCGATCTCCAGCCTGCAGGGTCACGTCATGGATGCTGTCGGTCTCATCGGCTTCGGCCAGGAGGCGCTGGAAGTGTTGGGAGAATGTGGACCCAGAAGTGGTGGGAACTTCAAACAAACTGAAGAAGGGAAGACAAGTGAATGTAGGGCTGCATGATTAAACGAAATAAAAGCAATATCACAATATGGTATGGGTGTAACGGTACATGTATTCGTCTCAAACCGTCAAGCTACGGACGTCACAGTTCAGTGCATACAGTCAGTCACAGGAGAGCTACACTACAATCCAGAACGAGGTGCATGTGGCAACACTGTTTGCTAACCGCCACAACATGAAAAAGAGCAGAAGAAGAAGAGACGATCTATTCACCAACCCGAAACAAGAGTTCAGATGGCATGCAAGAGCTTGCTAGTAGCCTATACGCTGAGTTTTGATTCATTTTTGTGTGACATGTTCCACAAACTTCACGGAAAGGAAACTGGGACAGCAGAAGGCAGCATCCTGTTTGTTTTCTTTATTTTTCAATGTTTTGTATTTATTTTGAGTGTAGCATGAACAAAAATTAAAACACCATTATAGTTTCAAATGCTCTTATTTTCGCTGTTGTAATCAAAATCATTTGGCATTGTGCCAATTTGTGTTGTGGAAATCTAGTGATGAAATATGCGTGTCCTGGAAATGGGAAGCCTCAGGTGCCGCTTCACCCGCCGTCTCCTTGTGGAAAGGTGAAGTAGGCTCTTTTTCACCTTCTCGCTCATCTTTCCGTGATAAAAAAAATAAAAAAAATTGAACTTTGTGCATCCCCCATTGTCACCGCATGGTAATGAATTCTCACACAAAGAAAATGACAGCGTAGGCTATGCACAACACATTAATCAAACCAATATGTTTGAAAACAACGCAGCATTGATCAATCTTTCAATTAGAGTAACAAATCATCAATTCCTTAATTTTTGATTTTAAGCTATCAGGAATCTGGGGGACATGTAAATGCCCCGAAATCGTATCGACCCATGACCCCAAAACCAAGGTACATACCGAACCGTGACTTCTGTTTACCGTTACACCCCTACAATATGGCTTAGTGCGGTTATCAAATCACAAAGGCTGTGATTTAATTAAATAGAAATAAGCACTGTGTGTTTATAGTGAAGTGCGGCACTGTGTTCATTTATAAGTGAGCAGCTCATGATCAACCGCCATCTGCTCTGAGTTTGAGTCGTTTTAATGTGCATTTGAGAAGGAAACGTGCCAACTATCCACATATATACAGTTTGATGGTTTAATGTTTGAAAATTAAGAAATTAAGAAAAATATTAGTTTGCAAATTTACATTTTACATTTCTTTATTTCACAGTGAAATTACAATAGTAATCGTTCTTATTTAGTTTTTATTTTATGTAGTAATTTTAATATATAAAGAAATATATATTACTATATCGTAATTCAATTTTCGTAATTTTTCCCCTCTCAATTCGTGCAGCCCTAGCTGAATGTATAACGAGATATGATTAAGATTCAGAATGGTTCAGAATTAAACACAGGAACTAAATGATTTTCATATAATTTGGTTCCATTAATGGTTCTTGAGAGTTTCTTCCACCGGTGTGGACAAAACACTTTACAAGCAACAAGTGCTACGTTGAGCTCCGGTTGCACCACTGTGAAACAAACATTTTAGCTTAGTGGTTTCAACTGATAAATAGTTAATATTGGTCCTATTTACACTCTGCCACTTTATTTGTTTACTCTGATCGAATGGAAGTCGGATTGTGAGACGGATTGCAATCCAGCAGCGCAAAACCATTCTGGAGATGGTTTGAGACACATTCCAGACACAACAGGATAAGTTGGCTGTTGAAGCCACATGTAAAAGTGAGAGCTCATGTTGTATCGACTCCCAGTAGCCAGATACCACAGGGTTACTGCAGCACGAATCTCCACATACATGGCCCACTGGAGATGAGCATCTAGCTTCAGTAATCAAACTGCCGCAAATTAAACTTAACGTTTAGTGCTGCATCCTAAAGATTAACGCACATTCAACTTCAATAAATATTCTTTCACCAGTGTTGACACCGCTTTCTCTCCTATTGCGATTTGTGATCCTGAAATCACCTATTGATGAATAAAATGCAACATTTCTTGCTTTCGTTGATCTTTTTTTGAATCTGCATATAGCACAGAAAGCTGAGCTCTGTGGAATACAAAAAAAAACATTTAATTGACCACGGCTTCTCATCTAATGGGTCACAAGTTCGCAACCCTAAAATGGGCTGCGCGTCTGTTCAGTTGGATCATGCAGCAGGGGAAAAACAATGCTAAATGCAAAGAATACATTTTAAAGGTAGGGTAGGCAATTTCAGAATGGCTATCAATAGCAAGCTAACTTTGAATGCATTAGATCCCACCCTCTCTTCAGAGCGTCTCCAAAGCCAGGCCTCCTCCAAAACACATGAACGCACACAGCCAGAGCAGAGTCAGCAAAGTGTCATGAGAGAGACGGCGTTAAAAAGCAAACGAATTCGGAACAAATGCAATGATTGGACAAAGATTTCTGGTCCTGAGTACGTTTTAATATTTAGACCACTTCTATTATTGATTGCTTGAGAGTTTCAACCAGAATAGCAAAAAGGGTTATTCTACCCTACCTTTAACTAACCATAACTACATATTTAAGATAACAAAAAAAAACAGGTTTCTCAACTTTTAAAAGGGAGGAGAGAATGCCTGACATATCTTTTGTTTCTGATGCCAGGGTGGGAAGCTCTCTGTCCAATAAAACTCTACAGTATTATTATTATAACTATACAGTCTATTGCTAACATGGCTGATCATAATACAGTATTTATAGTCTTGTGTTATATGTTAGTAAATCACACTTCTGGTTTTGTTTGTCTTGAAAAACTGTACATTTGGTAATTTCCTGGTTTTGATGGGCCTTTGTAATTCATGGTCATTTAAACAACATCAGTGTTTGGTTCGAAGGACCTCTGTACAATAAGCAGCTTTGATGATCAGAAGGAGCTGGAACTATTTAGTGACATCTGAAGCCAGAAAAGTTAAGCTCAAAATCCCCACAAATGTTTTAGTCACACACATCTGTGAACTTAGTCATCGTTATCTGCACCTGGTTTTGGGATCGGATTGCAGTACTCCGAAATTGCGGCCGTTAGAATCCATGGTGATGCTGACGGCTCTGTGGACGTAATGAAGCTTCTCCAGGCGGATTCGTTCATAAGCAACCCCTCCGTCTGTGTGGCCGGACACCTCCAAGTTATCTGACACAACAGAGTATATCAGGTTATGAAACTATTTTATGTATAAGATATTTAGTTAAACTGATGTTCTCAGTACCTTTTTTGTCCACAGCTTTCTTGTACTGTTCCAGCCACTGTCCACTGAAGCCCTCTCCATCTTGAGTGACAAACATCATGCTGTTCTTACTCAGGGCGATGTCTGACATGATGACCTGTCGTCCATACGCCCAGCGACACGGCCTCACTGACGTGCCTGTGGAGCGCCAGCAAAACACCTGCAAGAACATCAGAGAAAGACAGAGAAGAATAAAATGAATACAATACCAGCGGCATGGTTGCTAAAGTCTTCGGAGTCGTTGAAAGGTGCCTTACTGGCTCAAGTCAAATGAGCCCAAGAATAAGACCACTAGGACCCCATGAAATCGGGTTTACTTTCTCTAAATATCAGTTTTACAAGTTCTCATTTTTCTCCTTTTTCCCCATTTAAATTGGATTACATTTTAATGGTTAAAATTACAATTATCTAATTAACAAGCATATCTAATTAGCTGAAATCATAAAACATACAGTTGAAGAACAATTTATTAAAAGTTTACCATTAAATCCTTTTTAACCTATGAAATCTTTGTTTTTTCCCCCAAATTCTGTGTTCCCCTTACTATAATGGTTTAACTCCATTTTAAAAATTCAATACTTTAACAATTAAATAATTCATTAACATTTTTACAAAAATAGGATTTTTTTTGTGTTGAAATTCTGTGTTGTTTGCTTAAAAGGATTTTTATAATGCGATGCTAATCGACAGTTTATCACTGTATAAATAAGCTACTACAAATCGAGCTGATCATCACGTCAGTTTAATTGTGTGTGTGTGTGTGGGGGCACTGGTCAATGCCATTTCATGCATTTTGACATATTTACACTGTTAAAGAGTTGGATTCTCATGCTAAACATGGTGAACATTAAAAAAAGTTGGATGTTGGAAGTTGGACGTATAACGTATTTCTGTGCCAAATACACTCCTTCAGGATTCAAACAAGTTTCGGAAAGTTTTATTTGAGTATGGCCTTGTATGACATCATTAAGGGTGGAACTTCTTGTATGGGCACTTTCTACCGGATGAGTTTCTACACGCACGCACGCACAAGCTTTTTTCGGGTTACGAGAGCTGTCGGCAGCGCTGTCATTTTGTTTTTAGCGTTTTTATTTGTTCCCGGTCAGGAGTCCGCAGCGGTGAGTGAAACTGCATCAAATGTCTATGTTTTGTTGGCGCTTAAGTGCATATAATGTAAACAACACAAGCATATAGTGAAGCAAAAGTTATCCAGGTATAAAGCCATGACGTATTGTGCATGCATGTGTGTCATAGGTGTGTGTGTGCTCGTGACTCTTTTGCTCCGCCCACTGCACGTCTTCACGAGTTTGGCTGTTTTCGGAAAGAATCGGTACAGCGTATCTGTAAAACTAAAAACTCTTCGGAGATATGAAGGATGCAGTACTACTCTACAGGTACTCAAGATTGACATGAGATTGGCAGAAACTGTGTGTGTTATTACTATTAAAACTACTAAAACATTCCTGAAAATTAATACAAATACAGTGCTATAAAATAGTATAAACTGTTAGTATATTCAAAAATAAAACTTGGGTCCCAGAAAAGCGGTCCTAAAACGGCAGCCTCCGGGATTGCATGGATAACCTACTTTATTTGAGTGGATTTGAGCAATCTAGCAAATAAATTGAACAAGCAGCAAAAATCCTCTTTTTCCCCAGAGATAATATAGTCATATGGACACTTTTATGATACATTTATTGTGTATGATCTGTCTTTGTATGGAAATGCATTATTAAGTCTCTTTTTAAAAGGTGAGAGGTGGGTATTTTATCGGTGCAGCCTGTACAGTTGCAATATGTCATGTTTCTACTTTGAATGAAAATCTCATGGGAGAAACACTTCAAAGAATCCCTTCCATCTCCCAGAGGAAAACCTTTGTACAGTTAGAAGTCAGAGAAGCTGCTTTTTGTTCAGGTTGCTTTGAAGCCATACAGATTGGGCTTTCAGTGGCGTTGATGTGTTTTAGTCTGCTATTGTGAGCACGGCGTCTCTCCATCATGTTCCCGACTTCTTTTGTTTTGTGGAGCTGCAGTTTGAGGACTGTGTTTATTAATGGCATCATTCAACGGAAATGCTGGACTGAAAGCTCAAGTCTACATGTCAATATTCAGAGTAGATGTCAATATTTGCAGGAATTTTTATCTACAGGCAACTTTAAGAATTACCTTATTAAATGTTGACTTAAGTTTAACCAAGTACTTCAATCTTTCAGCATTTATGATTTCATAAACGGTATTATATAAAGATGAAGTTTATGTGTTTATGTCCTCATGTAAAGAGACGACAGACGATGAAAACACCACAAGCATCATGCGTACTAGAGTATGTGTAACCGATGAAACTGCACCGCTCATTTACACATACGGACTTCATTTTAAATGGTAGTCTTTATGTGCATTAATATTTAGAGACACTAGAACAGGGGTTCCCAATTCCAGTCCTTGCGCCTCTCTGCTCTGCACATTTTGCATGTCTCTCTTATCTGACACGCTCAGTTAAGGGGTGGGTATCGACCATATGTGCTCTGCGAAGTGGACTTAAAAGGGTATTTCGACCATCTTAAGGGAGATTTCAATCTCTGTATGCTGCTGTTCGCGGGTGTAAATTGTGTGAGACGTGACCGTTACAAGTTAACCCAATTTGATTACGGGTTAAATAGGATAGAAAAGACAAGTCACCAAATTACATTTATTTTCATATTTAACATCACAAAATGTGTATTATTCAGTATAAGGCTTTTGATTTTGACATTAGATTAAGCGAAAAGTATAATTAATATGTATATTGATTCTATATAAATAAAAAGTATGGTAATCTCTATATTTATAATTTGTAATTTATATATGCATGACTGTTTGATGACATTGCAGGGTTTGAATTTCAACAGATATCCCGTGCTCAGGGAGTAGTGAACACAGTGTAGGGACCCTGTTAATCGGGATGCACCCAAGTTCATGGAGATCTCTTCTAACAGGCTGATGATCTGAATCAGGTGTGTCAGGTAAGAGAGACCTACAACAAAGCCACTGGAAGGCAAGCCTGCAACCTTTAGCCAAAAAAGCCCAATAGCTAATGCTCACGCTGTGGCTTTGGCGGTACACAGGTAAGGAGACAAGAAGCATATTTTTTATGGATGTCAATGGAGGAGATGCTTCACTACACTGAATAAACAGCTTTTGTGAGGAAAGAGCTTATCATATGATGAATTGACAGCCTGTTTGCTAATCTTCAATCTTCACGTTTTACACGAAACACTACTTCTGTTTGTAACTAAATATAGATTTTAACTTGATAAAAATTATGTTTTTAAGAGAAGTAGAGAAGAGCAGAGAAGGGAATGTTGCAACAAATAGGACTCATTCATGGCATTTCCACAACCACCAGAAAACGTGAAGTAGTATTTAATAAAAGGCATTGTGTAATATTGAGTAAATATTGTATGTTTGTCTAAAGAAAATAAACAACATCAATGTTTTCTTTCTTTGGCTTTCAGGTTTTACCAATTATAATAAGATTTGAATGACTATGACTGCCATGGACAATGATGCTGATATAATGCACTTTAATGAATACAGAGTAGTGACCAGTAATCCACAGCTGATAGAGCAATTCATTCGCTTTTTCCAATGGTAAGATCCTCTCATCTCCCAATAATAAGACAATCTCTGCAAACTGTGAAGAGAGGGGAGGCGCGAGGACTGGAATTGGGAACTCCAAAAGTCCATGCATCCAAAATTCTGTGAAATTTCCATGTTATGCATCTTTATGACAGGAGAACGCAATTCCGTCCATGTTTCTACATCACGGAAATCATAGGGCCCTCCCTAATCTTAAATCAGACTAGTGCAACACTTCTTAAAAAGTAGTAGTGTAGTAATGCACCTCTCCTCAAACAAGCATGCCACATGATTAGAGGGATACACCATTAAATAAACTGATGAAGTGACAAGCTGTAAACATATAAAAGCATAAAACTAGCATATAACCACATGATTAGACACATGCTAGGCAAACCATTTGGGAGCATTAGATTAAGATTTTGATATAAAAAATTAAGAAAATTGGTGTAACTCAATTTAACATTACTAAAAACTTGGACCCCACTCCCCTAACTGGCCTGGTGCAGCTGATAGTCTTTTATCAGGCACGTACTGGACCACAAGACTGAACATCTTGGTTAAACAGACAGCTAAACGTCGCAGTATATTAAGTGGGGAAAGTCAACAATAAAACACTATTTGGACACTTAATAAGTAGCTGGAATGGTTTAGTGGTTCAACAACCATTCTAGTAGCCAAGTATTGCTCAGAGCATTTTACACAGAACTTGACAAGAGTGGCAAATTACTTATTTCTGTCATCTGATGCTAGTACCACTAGAACAAAGCACTAGATCAAACCATTATTTTACACAGGCTAGGGAATCGTGTTGGCAAATATAGACTAGCATGGTTTAGGTCCTACCTGTCAAATCGTTGCCACCGATTTGTGTAAATTAAAATCTGCCTGACCTATTGCAAAATCTGGTGTGCCACAAGGCTTAGTCTTAGGCCCTTTGACGTTCTTGCACTTTAGGTGATAGTATTAGGAAACATTAGTTGTCACTGTTATGCAGACCACAAACATCTCCATACTTCTTCCAGACTAGATCAAATTTGTCCATATTGTTGGATGCAAAGAATGCATGTCAAGAAATTTCCATTTGCCAAATTCTGATTAATCGAAGCACCTTAGACAAAATAATTATAGCTTTTACAACTGCAGAGCAAAGCTACAAAAGTTGCTTTTAATAGCTATATTGCGAGTGAGACTTTTTGAGTTTGACGGTGTTTACATCAGCATTGTTGTTCCCCCTGTGAATACAAACTGTATCTTCATCTGACTCTTGAATGATAGACTCTCTCCTTCAGTAAAATAAAGGCATTGTGACAATTCCCTCATGGGGATTTTTAGGCAGGAATAGCTGTATTTGTATGATAATGGCAGTTGATTATCGAAACAGACTGTTTCAGGCTTTAACCCAATACATAAAGTTAACCCAATCTCATCTTAAACTTAGTTCTACAAGTAAATATTGGGTAATATACTTTGATCCTGTTAGCGTCTCTGATATGCATATAGAAGTTCAGTTCAGTGTCGTATATCACTTACCCTTCCAGTTTCATCTAGAGCCAGAACCACCAGCTTCTCTCCTCCACCATCATGCAGAAGCTGAGGATCAATACGATGATCCAAACTACCACCGCTCACTAGAACTTTTTTCAGGTTCATCTGTCTGGAGAACAACACAAGGACAGCGTTGTGACCTCCATCCAACTAAACGTTGAACATGGAATTGGAATTTTGCATATTACGCACCATTTCAATCCCATGTGTTCAAGAGAACAACATTATAACTTTCTGGCAAACTGGCATGTATCAGCAATAAAATAATTCAGTAATACACTACAATAAGGTCTCATTTGTCATCATTAGTATAATGCATTAACTAACATGAACTAACCATGAGCAATACCGCTGTTACTGTATTTATTAATCTTTGTTAATGTTAGTTATACAAATCCAGCTCTTCCTGTTTGTTCACAGAGCATTAACTAATGTTAACAAATACAGCTTTTGACTTTAATAATGCATTAGTTAATGTTGAAATAAAGACATTAAAACAATTAATACATTAACAAAAATTAATAAATGCTGTAGAAGTGCAGTTCATTTTAACCAATGTAGATAACAATTGTTAACCATTGTAAAGTGTTAGCAATAATGTATCAGCAATATGAAAGAAAAAAAAAACTTAAAAAGCACCAACAGGGAAAGCCAGTTGCTCTTTTTACTTACATTTCAGAGAGCTTTATCTTGTTATCTTTACTTTGGCTCAGGCATTTCAGAATGACTAAAACAATATTTTAAAAGGTGTGTAATAAGATTGGTCCATTGGTTACTCCAATTAGCCTCTCACACGATCAGTTGAGGTAGTCATAGAAGTTTTTTTCTGTTGCACATCCGGGAATGTAATTGAAAAATGTAAAATTTTCATAACCAATAATAAAAACAAAAAATCTACATCAATTGAGTGCATAAATTTTGTGAGCGCATTTTAAGATTTTATGTGCATCTTCATCTTGGAATTTCCATCTAGCTATTTTATGCAGTACCCCAACATTTGCATACCAGTATGTGGATGGAAACCTAGCAATCTGTTGCCAATTACATTTCAAGTTCTAAAAACTGTACAAAATCTGGATTGCTAAGGCAAAAAACGGTCAAACTCTAGTCTCTGAACTCCACTCACTTGGAGGCCAGTTTCTTGCACTGATAATCTGCCAGCAGGTACACATCTCCCTTTTCGGTCACACAAACAGTGGCTCCATTGCCTGCTGCCGCCATAGTGATGGTCAAATCCTTGTGGTGCAGAGCGGACACCTGGCGAGGGACAGTCACGCACTTCTCTCCGTTGGGCTCCAGCAGGTAACCTGAATGTATCAATGGTGGGACCACAACTTTTCATATGGGGATAGGCAAATGAAGCAGATGCTCAGATGAAATTGCATGTAGAGGATTTGCTAAACACCTGAGAGATTTTAAATCAGTTAAACAATCTGGATTGCATTTCCTAAAAAGCATCTTAAGCCAATGGTCTCTACGATCAACTTAGCTCACAATGCTTTTGAGAAACAAAGCCTGATTGTTTTCTCGTGATAAATAGAACTGGGTACTTCAGCCTCTTACCAAGTTGGCCGCCATTTAATCCTACGGTATATACAGCATCTCGGGTCCAAAGAACAGTGTGGAACCTGCCCGCAGCAACACCAATCACGGACCTCCCTTTCAGGGACTTGGATGTGACCTGTGGTCAATAAAAAAACCCCATTAAAAAAGCCATTTATGGAATTACCTAGAGTTTATCAAATTTGTGATACAGTGTGTCATGCATAAGACCAGGAGTCAGATTCACAAAAATCTTGCATAACTTTGTTTAAAATGTACAATTTATATACTGAGCAAGTACATCATGAATCCATCTTTCAAACCATGTTTTTGTCTTATCCTGAATCAGTACAGTGTGCCTATAAGAAGTGTTTATATTCAGACTATTTTAGACCACCGCTGACAACCGCTGCAGAGTAGCCCAGTATCTGCCTGACTCATCATACACATAAACAGAGAGAAGCAAGCAGTTTTGTTTATTAACCGCTAGATCGCCAAATGTTACACAGTGTACCTTTAAGATAGAAGTTAAGAAATGTGCACTTTCAAAAAAATTATAGGACTTATTTTGTCCTGAGAAGAAAATGGCAGGCTTCGGAGTCATCTAATTGTTTAACAAATCTTGGAGAAGACTCGCTGATTGACTCAATGAAAACACTTCAAAGGCCGTCTTTATTGGCAGCTTTTGTGTACACTACTTTCATTGTGACTGACTTTATGGGAGTTCTGCACTGGGTGCCATACTTGGGTTGTGTATTATAAAGAGCAGACGGTTAGATCATGCATAATCATGACTGATCATTGTTTACCTCTCAATAGTGTCACTTCAAAGTACTACAAATTAATTTATTACCTTTGAGGACTTACGAGAAATTAGAGGTCATACTAACTTTAAGGGGTTATTTGTTATTTATTAAGTCTTTTTGGGAATACAACATTTTCTCTTAAGTAAGAAAATGAGAAGAAAATGGCAATTAGGAAGAATTGTTTTATTAAAGGTAGGTAAGAATTGGTTAAAAAACTTTTTTTCCAAATTTGTTTAAACTTTCTTTATATATCAATACATAATTAAAATGTAAGTACTCTGAAAAAGAAAAGCGCTATACAAATATATATATATATATTTGAATATAAACATTTTGTGTCTGTAGACCTCTCACGACTTTTTTAAAGACAGCTCATTATTTCCATTCACTCCACCTTCTCCCTTCTGGGCTCTTTCCAAAGCCACACCCCCAAAACACATGAACACGCTACGCCGACAGCTCAGCTGGAAGACGCATTAGGGCCGGTGACACACTACAAGCGTGTCGTGAGCGTGGCGTTTCTGTTGCGTGTCAGCTGCGTGGCGTTTTCCATGTCTTTGCACACTACAGCCCCTGACAAAAGTCGTGTTGCTTATCTATTTTGTAGAAGCACCTGCTATTAACCTGACTTTTAATTCATCAATTGGTGTTAGAAATAGCTCATATGAAAAGCTAAAACCCTCCCAAATGACATTCATTTTCGTTTCACTGAAAAAAGATTTATCATTTAATCAAGACAGAAAGGTCAAATTTTGTCGCCTATACAGAAATTGAACAAATTTACTGCAAATACAAAAATATGTCAGCAAATTAAGTAGTGGTGCTGTGAGATCCAAATTTAATATCTTGTATGACTTCCATGAGCTTGAAGGACTCCATCCATGCGGTTTGGCAAGGACTCATACAATTTATTGATGAAGTCATCAGGAATAGCAAAGAAAGCAGTCTTGCATGCCTCCCAGAGTTCATCAATATTCTTTGGTTTCGTCTTCCATGCTTCCTCTTTCATCCTACCCCACATATGCTCAATGATGTTCATGTCTGGTGACTGGGCTGGCCAATCCTGGAGATCTTGATCTTCTTCGCCTTGAGGAACTTTGACGTGGAGATGGAAGAATGCGATGGAGCACCATCCTGCTGCAGAATTTGGCCTCTTTTATGGTTGGGAATATAAGAGGTAGCTAAGATGTCTTGGTATTTTAGACTATTGAAGTTGCCTTCCACCCTGCAGATCTCTCACACCCCATACTGGAGGTAACCACAGACCATGATTTTTCCGCCACCAAACTTCACTATTTTCTGGGTAAATCTCGGATCCATGCGGGCTCCAGTAGGCCTTTGCGGCGACTGTGGTGTAATTCAACAGAAGATTAATCTGAAAAATCCTTCTGCCACTTTTCCAGCGCCCATCCTTTTAGCAGGCTGTGGGCTTTGGCAAATGCTACACGGTTTTTCAATTGTCTTTTGTTTAGTGCTGGCTTCTGGGCACTGATTCGACCATGGAGGCCATTTCGAGAAAATCCGACAAAATGTTCTGGTTGACACAGGGACTTCAGGTGACCAGGTCTCGTGGAGCTCTGCTGCAGTGGAAAATGGGCTGGCCTTGGATTTTCGAGCCAACAAACGGTCCTCTCGAGCAGTTGTCTTGCAGGGTCTGCCTGACCTGGGTTTGTCATAAACGTCTCCAGTCTCTTCAAATCTTTTTATCCTCTGTACTTGACGCTGAGACACTTTGAAGGTGTCTGCCACATCAGCAGTGGATCTGGTCTTCAGCCTCTTGATAATCAAAACTTTAGTCTCAGGGTGAATCTTAGGCATGTTTGCAGAGGTCTAGTTGCAGTTGATGTGAAGGTCTAGTGCACTGGGGTTCTTTTTATACACACCTGAGATCTAATTGATCCATTATTAGTCACAGGTGAAGCTCATATAACAACACTTATGTCTTTGCAAAAATTCACTCAATGGGCTTTACCAAGCTGTGAATATTACAATATTGACAGTTTCATTTTGCACTGAAACATTATTACAAAAGCTGTTGGGATTAAAATGAGCCATTTCTTGTAAAAAATCTTGATAAGAAATATATTTCAGCGGCACTTCAGGTCAATTTGTACACAAGCGACAAGACTTTTGTCAGGGACTGTAGAAGCGTGTCTGACGCTGCGCTGGTGCTGCTAGGTGACGTACAGGGAAGGCCTATACTTCATACACAGAGGAGGTCGTGCAAGAGGGCGGTGAAACTAGGAAGGAAGTAGAGGTGCGCGCATGTGGGCAGGTCCAGTAGCAAAAGGTGTGGTAGCCATGGTAGCGAGAGAAGTGATTGGCTTGGGCCACTGTCACTCTGTTTCGTCCTGACCGAAAATAATGAGCGGTGTCTATTGCAGATTAAAAAGTCTAGAGTCACTCGATTTTTATACTCTCTTTTTCAGAGTACTTACATTTTAATTATGTATTGACATATAAAGAAAGTTTAAACAAATTTGGACAAAAGGGTTTTAGATAATTCTTACCTACCTTTAAAGGGTTAGTTCAACCAAAATTAAAATTCTGTCATTAGTACCTCACCCTCATGTCGTTTCAAACCCGTAAGACCTTCGTTTATCTTAGAACATAAATGAAGATGTTTTGGATGAAATCAGAGCTCTCTGACCCCTCCATAGACAGCAATTTAATTAACACTTTCAAGGTCCAGAAAGGCAGTAAAGACATTGTTAAAATAATGGATGAATGAAGGTCTTACAGGTTTGGAATGACATGAGGGTGAGGAATTAATGTCAGAATTCAAATTTGTGGGTGAACGAACCCTTTAAGAATGTTTGGCCCAGGCTGACTGACCTGTTTGGGAATTTGGCTGGAAGCAGGAGGAGGTGCCAGACCAAGCTGATGGTGGGTGTTGAGCCCAAAAGTGTAGACGTACCCCTCCTCTGTCAGAACAACCGTGTGATCTCGGGCCGCTGCGATCTGTGAGCAGTGATGGGACAAAAGACCCTCCACCATTCGGGGAACCTTTGATGTGAACAAGGAAACCAAGTCTTAGAACGCAGATGCAGAAATATATGCGTTACCCCACACCAAAACAGCTTACCAGGTATGTCTGTTCATCACCATGTCCAAGTCGTCCGCCCTGTCCGTGTCCACATGTGAACACCTGACCCTTCTGAGACAGGAAGACCGAGTGGAACTTACACAACACCACCTCAAAAGACACAGAAACACAACAATGTTGCCATAATCATCATCATCATCATCAACATCATTGCACAGGTTCTCTTTCTGATATTTCAACTCATAAGACACACTTATGTAGCACAAGCACGTTTTTTTCAGCAAAAGATAAAAATCTAATATTTTATTTGTAAAAGGAAAACAAAGTTAGTGTAGAAGTTAAAAAAGAAAAAATACAAAACTAATAAACAAACAAAGGCTCCTCGACAATTAGCATTTTTCCTTATTGGCCCTGTAAGTTCAGCAATTTGGGTTTTAGCCATTAATTTTCACCTCAAATCATTTTCATTTTATTACCTTGGTCGATTTTTATTAAGGTGGAAGGCAGAGGAATGACTAACATTTGTGTAATATCCTGTATACTACTATGCCTTCATCTGATTAATATGAAACCAGAATACACTAAGGTTCAAAAGTTTGGAGTCTGTAAGAATTGTGTTTTTGAAAGATGTCTCATATGCTCACTTAATTAAAAATTACAGTAAAAACAGTTACAGTGAAATGATTGCGGTTTAAAACAGCGGTTTTCTATTGTAATATATTTTAAAGTGTAATGTATTCCTGTGATGGAAAGCTGAATGTTCAGCATCATTACTCCAGTCTTCAGTGTCACATGATCCTTCAGAAATCATTCTGATATGAGGATTTGCTGCTCAAGAAACATTTCTGATTATTAACAGTGTGTAAAACAGTTGTGCTGCTTCATATTTTCACAGAAACTGTGATATACTTTTTATTTTACGATATACTATTTCTTTGATGAATAAAATGTTCAAATGAAAAGTGTTAGAAATATAAATATTTTGTAACTGTGGCGAGGTGGACGAACGAGCGACATGGTAGGAGCGAGTCGAGACCGGTGTGTGACTGATAATGAACGTCACCTGCAGTGAGGCACACCGGTCTCGAAGTCCTCTCATGAGGGAGCTCGGAGGCATAAAAGGGCTGGCGATACCAGTGAAGGGGGAGAGAAAATCCAGGCCTGGTCCTCTCTCCCCCTTCACTGGTATCACCAGCCCTTTTATGCCTCCGAGCTCCCTCATGAGAGGACTTCGAGACCGGTGTGCCTCACTGCAGGTGACTCGCTCCTACCATGTCACTCGTTCGTCCACCTCGCCACAGTAACATTATAAAATGGCTTTACAATCACTTTTGATCAATTTAATGCATCAAAGTTTAATGCATCTAATCAGTTTTTAATTAGAAAAAAAAAGTACTGACCCTAAACTGATTCGTAGTATATGTGTAATGACTGAAATAAATTAACCCATAAAATGACTTTAACATTTCATAATTCTACCAACAACAACAAAAAAAAAGTCTTGTCATTAAACATTTGATCAAGATCTTTAGAAAAGATGCTATGGAAATCAATCTGAAATCATAAATTCATACACACAAACAGACTTTCTGCTAAGTCACTGACTGATTCGGCAGCTTCAGTTTTATTAACACAAGCTGGTTAAAAGTCACTGCAAAAATATCAAAGCAAGAGCAGCTGCAAAAAAGAAAAAAAAGAGACCATTTTCACTTTTCTGAGCCATTTATGCAATGAAATTTAGACATATTTTTAGACCAAATACTTTAAGTGTACCAAATACTTTTGAGGTAAATACAATAAATTCATAGTGGTGAGATTATTGGTTGATTAAGAACTGAGACAGGAAAGCTATGCCAGAATTAACCTGCTGCGTTCTGCTCATCATAAGGGCTTGACTTTTAGCCATGACAGCTCTGCCCTTTCTATGCAGAGCATGCCAGCTCCGGATTGGCTCGGAGTCGACTACAGCGGGGCAGGGGTGCCAGGGTCAACATCATCATTAATTTAACATACTCCTCAAGGCCAAAACAGAAGCAAGAGATGTTCTGTAAAGCGTCCAAACTCTGCGCCCAAAGAACTGACTGGCTCCTGCTCTCACTCGCTCCCGTACGCACGCATTCGCAGCGCTTATTTAATCTGCCGCTGTTATCCCTGAATGAATATTTTAATATTTAACTGAAAGCATCTGCAGAACAGCGTGGCAGGTCACAATGCGCTTAGGGGGCATTGGAGAGATGATGAAAGGGTCTGGAAACAGGATCCGCCATCACAATGAGCACTGTAAAATTAAAGGACTGCCCTGTACTTCAGAAATTAATCAGCCGACTTTAAGTACACGCGAACGAATGAACAATGAAAAATGAAATGTGTTTCTGAAGGGTCTTTTCATAGGTGAGTAGCATCTCTAGAAGTTTCCCATCATCATAAATGGTTGACAGATTTGGCTTACTATCACACCCTTAACCCTTCTTGCTCTTCTCCTTTCAAAACTGCCCAAATCCCAAATGAAAGGCTGACAATGGGATCATGCAACACTACTGGATCACATTTCCCATCCACATATGAGCACATGTTGGTTATCCATCCAAAATGCAAATGAGTCCCCAGTAATGATCACGGAAAAAAGGGAAGCTTATACACCGTTAAAAGCATGATGTTGGCATGAGTTGAGCTTTCAGGATCAAGTATGCCATAGCAGTGACAATCACCAAAGTGCTCATGCACATCTGCTAAACGCCCGAGTTCCAACACAAAGAGCTTCTCTCCATCAGCAGTAACAGTTTTCATCCTCCAGGGCATTTGAGAACCATTTAAAGAGAAAAAAAGGAGGTCCAAGTCTCCACAGATGGTTTGCAAGGACCCTTGGAGATCTTTGTTTTGAAGGAGTTCCCCCGTGAGAAGCCTGTTATCATGACAACATTAGCAGATCCTGTTTTTAACCGTCGTCTCTTGTTGTCACACATGACCCTGGGGAGTTTTAGGCCCTGTTTGCATAAACCCTGAGAAACTGCATTGCAGATGAGGGTTTTGTAGCATTATGTGCCTCATCAGCAAAACTAAATCTAGATAGAAGTAATAATATGAAGAGAAGTTTGAGAGTGACCACAGAGAATATTTGTCACCAAGAAATCAAAATAGACAATTCTCGCTTTGCAGTATTTATAATAAATGATATACTGTATCAGTGCACATCATATTTTTTAAATTTTTATTCATGCTTCTCATAATCTGTAATGAAAATAAGTTCCCCTCCCTCTTGCAGCAACATCGAGGGCAGGGCAACCTGTCACTCACATGAGATCCACCAATAGCGAACCACAAAAATCCAATCAATTCTCCATGAACAAAATCAAGTTTCGGCAAACATTTTGGAAAAAATGGTGGTTGCGCCAGGCACATGGTCCAAAAGGGTTGTTCCTAGTCTCTTAATGAGTCATGGTGTGTTTTGGGTATAACGTGCAATAAAGCCAATCAGAGTCTCATCTCCCATTCCCTTTAAAAGCCAGTTGTGCTCACAACATGGCGGATTTGCTATTTATATGGACGAATTTGCGAGTGGAAAGACCGAATGGAGAGGAATCCTTTTATTTTAAATATTTAAAAATGTGTGTGTGCTGCTGTGCATACCTGTGTGTGTAATAAGCTGAGTGTGCACCCACCTATAGGCACACATTACTAACATGCCCTTTAAACAACACAAAAATACTGTGCTATTGACTTTAGAGCAGGTTTTTGTTGGTCATTTTCAGTTCCTCAACATAGCAACGTACCAACAATGCGCCTGAACACACCTCGCTTTCAGACCAGCTCGCCCATGGGTGAACAGATGGGCGCGAGTGCATTTGCTATTCAAACAACGTGGCACTGGATGTGAAAACTAGCCAGGCTGAAACTAGCAAAAAACACTTGTGTCGCAAATCAACGCGAGTATGATAGATCCCAAAGTCTTGTTGCAAAAGCCATTTCACTCGAATATACACCACAATAGGGAAGAAAAGTCTAATCCCAACTTCCTTTTCATGAAGACTTTTAATGAAAACATTTGAACAAGAAAACCAAAAAAAGGAAACACTTTATTTTTATGTTCCAATTTAGACATTCTACAAACTATAAGTAACTTTGCAACATGTCAACTAACTCTCATTAGAGTATTACTTTCTGCTTAATATCCGTTAAACACACCCACACACCGATTTTGGGCCCAAATCTCTCCTCCCGGAGCTAGTTCTGCATGTTTTCAACCCGCCCATGGGGGCTGGGATCACACTCACAGCGTGGGCATTCCTGTAAACGGAGCGGGTGAAGTGAGTGTTTCAACTTTTCAAATGAATTCCTATGAAAAGTTCAGCTTCCATAGGCATGATCTGAAACGCGCCAGACTGATCACGCTCCGTGAATGTATGCCGCGCCCACACTTACCTTTCTCTCGTGATGAATGTAATCTGACTCCTGCTGCGTTTGTGCTGTGACACTCATTCGGCTCACTCACATTATATTGAGCAGACACGTTCAGATTTTAATTGTAGTGTCTGTTCTCTAACTGAACTAAGTGGTTTTATTGCTAAGAAAATGAAAACAACGGTGGGGGCGGTGCCACGGTGGGCAAGTGAACCAGTAGCAGTGGCTTTGGGAGTGGCCTCTTAGGGCAGCGAAGCAAGTGCATTCTGGGAGTTGTTGTCTTTCATCCACATGAGCCAAAAATACATTTTCTGTGTTTTCTCAGTCTAGAAGGCACCAAATTCAAAAATAATTTCACATTTCTACTACATAAATGACTCTACATAAATGAGTTTAAATACACATTCATCTTCCCAGCACTGAAGTACCCCTTTAACATGGAGGGGTGGGGTAAAGTAATTATTACCAGACCTTCTCAGTGATTTTAGTCCCATCCGAATTTGCCATCTCAGTAATCTAACGGACAATGTCAGTAAAGATTACGGCAACTTTTATCCTCTGTAAAAAGGTCCGGAAATATTACCTCAGGTAATACAAATCCCATACGAATAGACCCGCTGTAAATATGTACGTAATTATTCCGCCACTTCCTGTTAAAAAGTAGTTTTCCATGGTTTTTCAAGTATGGAGGGGCTTGAAAAAGCATTCAGTTGCGTTCTAGACTGTGGGACAAGTCTGTGGCAAACCTAAAATGTTTTCTGCTTACCATTCAGATCAGAAAAAGAAGGTCGAAAGCACTTGTCAGAGGCACGAAACTTCTTTTAGCTTTGGGTAAGTGCCTATTAATAACGGAATAATTTTAATTAATAAAATTGTTCGACCAGACCTAACTGTTAGATTATGGATGATATGCATTTATGCACGTGATATCAGGAAGCAACTTAATACACACATGACGACGGGGAGGTGACGGCGGTGGGAAAATTGAGTTACCCCTCCGACTTCTGCTAGTTGTACTGAGATTTCTTATCCCGTGCGAATTGGCCAATAATATTACAGACGCCCTGTGGTAAAATTACATTACTCTGTCTACCCTTGTAAAACTATTCCCGTCCGAATAGGGCTTAATACTCTAACATGAGTTAGTTGACAATTTGACAAAAAAAAAAAAAAAGACATTTACCTGCTTCACATAGATCCCAGACCTCAAAAAGGTCCACGATCTCAGGATGGTGTCTGCTCTGCTGGTTTCCATGTCCAAGACTAAAATTTGTGTTGTTTCCCCAAGTGTACACTTCAGTAGGGTCTGCGATGAGATCAGAACAACAATACAAGTTAATGATTGTTATCTGCTTGTTTTGACGCATTGAAAACTGTTTCCAGGTCCAAGCCACCAATCCATTTCAAGTGAGAATACCATCTCAACAGTCGTTTATGAGCACTTTCATATCACACATTTAAGCTAAGCTTTTAAAACTCATGGTGTTTTTAATATGCTCACAGCATCCAAGACACCAATATTTTAACATAATGAATCACTACCTGTCACAGTAAGGAGATAAAGGTTCGAATCATGCTACTTCTGTAGTATCAGTATATATTAGCACCATTTGTTGTTTGCTTTTGGGATCTGATAGAGTGCTGGACTTGGAAACGGTGATGTTTGGGTTTATTGATTTAAGGTTTAAGTCAAAAATAAACTCTCATATTAAACTCTCTCTCTCTCCTCAAGTCTTTCCAAACCAGCATTTGAAAATGTTATTTAGATTTCATTTTGAAGAATGCTCTAGCTATTCTTTTCCACTGAATGAAAGAAGTCAGTGACCAGGGACTGTGAAGCGTCCCAAAAGAGTACTGCAAGATTGTCAAATATCATTCAAACACTTACACTTAATCAAACTTCAAGCATTTTGACAACAATGAAACACAAACACCATTGGTTCTGACAGGTCTCATTACAGGATGCCATGCGTCAAGCATGAATATGGAAAAGTGCCATAGCTAAACATAAAATATTTATATAAAACGACTAATATCACTAGTCCACTCGCAAATACTACTGATTCAATTATAAATATAAGGAATGACATTAAACCCATTGTAATTACCAGTGTTTTGGAACACAACGTGAGCTGGGCGGTCCTTCATGGTGAGGTCTAGGACAGAAAGACCCTCCTTGTCCTGGATGGACAGCACTCCACCATGCTGGAACACAAAGATACATGGACCAATGAAAGACAACAATGCAAACCAATAAACCAATGGAACGGGGAGAAGATAAAACAGTTCTAGTGATTCACAGTCCAGAGTCCACTGGGTTTCAAAATCTGCAGGAGTTTCAACTGTGATAATGTATAACCCAGGTCAATTAATCAGGCATTATGATCTTATTTTAGGATTATTGGCCTAAAATAATAATTCACACTTGGTATTTCTTGTGTGACAGTTCCAGAATCTACATTTTTGGTTTACAGTCTTGCAAACCATATTTTAAAAAGGTGAGATATGCAACTGCAATTTAATTTGACAATTTTCATTAAATTGCTTTAAAATGTATATTGGCATTATACTGTCCATCGGTCAACCTTCTCTCTAATATTGGCATTGGTTTAAAGGTCAACCGATAATTTTACCGATAATGATAACTATGTTGGTCCACATTGGCCGATAACCGATTGATCAACCGATAGTAAAAAAAACAACAAAACAAATCAACAACACACTTAAAGTAGTGCTGAGCTTCAATACAAATATTTAAAACCAGTACTGAACCATGAAAATGTACTGTACTTTTAAAATATTAAAAATATTGATGTATTAATTATACCTTGATCAATTATTTATGTTAGTTCATAGTGCATTAACTAATGTAAAGAGCAGTGTTGGAGAGTAACTAGTTACATGTAATTAGATTACATAATTTAATTACAAAATAAATGTGACTAATCAGAAAAAAAAAGTAATTTAATTAGTTATGAAAATTTTAATAATTACAAAAGGGGTTACATCTGAATATTTTCTGTACAAAGCTAGGATATGTTGAATAATATTAATATGTTGCTTTGCCTGTTTTTGATGTGCACAGTGCCTCCTGCCATTTAAAGGGTGTTTAGTAACCACATTGCCGCTGAATATTTCTCTGTTCTTGCTCCGCTTCATTTGTCAGTAAATGCCTTGCTCTTAAAGGCTCTGCTGCCGGCCGCCATGTTTCCAACACCTGGTCCCGCCTTAATGCAATGGTTGACAGGGCGGGGACTTGATCGGCTCGGATTGCATTTTCAATACATTGAATACATTTACATTGAATTTTGCTAAATTCATTGCGGGGCATTTAATAAAAATGCAATCGAAAGTATCTTAACTGTGAGTGTAAATGCAATTAAGAAATGATAATTAATTTAGCTACATTTTAGCTTGAACAGGTTAAACCCATCTAATCATTTCTGAAATGCATTTTAATTTTGCAACTTATAAAACAATAAAATATGTTTAAATTGAATGCTAAAACTAGCGTAAAGCATAGGAAATAGCAAATGTAAATTATATTATTCAATTTGAATTATCATTTTGCTCCAATTGTTGCACACATGGTATGGAAAATGTACATTTAAATACTGAAATGCATTGCCATATTGCATATTACATTGCAAAGCTTTAGGCTACAACCTGTCTGAAAGTTGCCACCATGACGAGTGATAAAAATGTGTTCCAGTGCTGGAAAATAGAAAAGTAATCAAAAGTAATCAGTTACATTACTTTAATAAAGTAATTTAAATAGTTACTATTATTATACTAATAATACTAATAGTACTTATTACATTTTAAATAATTACAATTCAAGAGTAAACTCCCCTACACTGGTTAATTTAATTGAACCTTTCTATACATTTTATCTCATTTTTGAATTGTTTTGATTGCATTCTTTTTCTCTTTTATAAATTTTTCTCGTATACTTAATGTTTATTTTCCTCTTTTGTGTTCTTTGTTTTTCTGTGTCAGTAAAGCACTTTGGAATGTACATTTAAAGGTGCTATAGAAAAGAAATGTATTATTATTATTAAAATGTAAAAATCTATTAGTATGTTGAAATTAACAATGGGCAATAATTTTATTTAGTTAACGTTACAAGTGGATATTATTGTATTCCAATACAGTTTTCACTGTCTGTTTTAAATCTGCATCTGAAGTGTCCCGCTCTGAGCGGCGCGCAGCCTCGTGTCAAAACAAACTCCACGAGGCGTGGAGTTTTAATTTCACCTCCAGAGGTCGTTTCGTCCTGTATTATGACAGCGTACCATTCTCAGCCACTCCAAGCAATGGACGCAACCTGGAAAAACTATCGGTATGGACTTTTGCCGATTACCAATTATTCCCTCAGTCAGTTATCGGTACCGATTAATCCGCAAAACCGATCAATCGGTTGACCTCTACATTGGTTAAAACACTCATATTAATGAAGCAGTTCTCACCTTGATGAGCGCCATAAGACAGTGAATTTGCCCGTAGAAGGCGCTGCGATGCAGTGCGGTCCACCCAGACTCTTTGTCCTTTGCCAGCATGTCGGCATGTTTACAGTCCAGAAGCCACTGAAGCAGGTCACGCTTACCCAGCGAGGCAGCGAGGTGCAGGGCCGTGCGTCCAAACTCATCCCGCAGGGTAGCCGCATTGTGACAGTGGACAGACAGGTAGCTCCGCAGACACCCTCTGAACCGCTGGTCAAAGCGGATATCACTTCATCAGCGTGCCTTTCAGAACGGCACTTTGGTGTGCAGTCAGGAATTCCCAGACTCATTTTGGCTTTCCTCAAGCGGAGTTACAACCCCAGAGTTATCCAAAAACACTCACAAGCCTGAGCTTAAACTTTCTAGCAATGAATTTCTCAAACAGCTGCAATAAATTAAAGGAAAAACAAAATGAAAAAAAAAACAGGGAATATGTTCAGCCTTGCTGTGAATTTAGGGCGCTAGAATTGTGCATGTGTTGAGGTTCCACGGCACCCTAGCGGCCCCCGAGTGAAGATCTACCTCATCTCAGTCCACCATGTCAGCAACGCATTCAACTAAACCTTTGGAACAATCATTTGCATCAAAGAAAATACACATTTTTCTGTACAAAATCATACAAATATATTCCAGTTGACTCAAAAATATAAGTTAAATAAGTTAATTTGTAATATGTGTATCGTATTTTACAAAAGGCAAATCCTTCAGTTTTTTGTACTGTCCATTCAAAGAGTCCACCAACTTTGAGGGGAAAGATTCCTTCCCCCCAAAACTCTCCACCATTTAAGCCTCCATAATTGCAAAAGGAGCCTGAAAAGAGAAAATGGATTTCAGATTAATATCAACTTCATATCCCCAAAACAATCCCACCAAAACTGAAATTAAGCAGCACATCATATGAATGAATGACCTCTGATTTTTTTAAGTCGATAGGCATGTGATTAAAAGTTGAGTATGGTAATCGCTGATGACGTTATTAATAAAAACACAAGAGATGGGAATGGGAATTGCAACTAGAGGCTAAAGTTTGATGTTGGCTTGAGAAGCATGAACCTCGAGCCTTGTGCACAGCTGCGGCATATGACACAGCGCTGCCCACAAGGCTATTGTTCTTACATAACAGCTTATTTTTATCAGTTCTTTTGTCTATGGGTCGCTATATTTCTTACAGATCCCTCTTCCTAAATCAGATAGAGATAAAGTAGCACAGTACAGATTACATTTATTTAAATGCATTAGTGAGAGACCAAAAGTGTGTGACTGTGAATTAGTCCTACCTGGCAGCGTCTCTCTACTAATAATAAAGCTGTAGGTTTTAGTAACAGAAAGAAATATATATTTTCAATTTTCAGGTTATTAATTAATCAGGTTAATATCGGAGTTGTGTTGTCGGGTGAATGCATGTTTTAAACAGTTTATTGTACAGGTAAGTTCTAAACTAATGCGCTGCTACATTGTAACACACACACACACACGCACGCACGCACGCAGCTTTATTTTATTAATTAAAATATCTATATTTGGCGCCAGCGCATCGATTCTCGTATCGCATGGAGACGAGAACAAAAATATATTTCCCTATCGATATTTTGTCCCACTCCTATTGTTTAGGTGACCATATTTTTATTACCAAAAACCTTCTGCGGCGCGCGCAACGCGCAGCCTCTTCTTTGTTACTTTCTAGATAGATTCAACTATTAAACAGAGACGGTAAACTAGTGAAGATGGAGAAAGGGAGCTCTGTGTGCTCAGGCACTGGTTTCCTCAACTGACACATCGGACAAACAGAAAAATGCTGATATTTAAATAATGCCAAATATCGGCCGAGCATTAATTTTAACTGACAGAAACGGAGTGTAACTTAGCCCCACCCAATCTATGTTTTTTTTAAATGTTTTGATCATAATTTTTACAAAAAACATAAATCTGATCAGTCAGAAAAGATATAGCACAATAAGTCAGAACAGTGTGTAGTTCTTCTGCAAGGCGGCCATGTTGTTAGTGTCAAAATCACATGCTCAGCAACTAGTCAACCCCAAGCCTAAAGCATCACGGCAGAGCATTAAAGGTGCAGTAAGCGATTTCTGAGAAACGCTGTTGAAAGTGGATTGGACCGAGCACCAAAAGAGGCGTGTCCACTCATGAAGGGGGAGGTGCCTGTGTTCCATAGCATGTTTGTGAATTTGGGGGCAAAGCTATCAAGACAGAGGTGAGATCCTTTCGGGTAGGGCGTGCCTGTTTTGGTGATTATAAATATCAACAGCGAAATCACTTACTGCACCTTTAAAGTCAACAAGTCTGTGCAAGCCCTACATAATATAAATCACTTCCGTTGTGTCTATATTTGTGACCATGTATAAAAAAAAATATTTATTTGATTTAATCTAATTTACTCTAATATAAGTAGGTGTTTCTTCAATTTTGGACACTTTTGGCTCTGTAGATTTTAAGAAATTCATCCCTCCTTTTAAAAAAAACAACAACAACTTGCTTTTAAAGTATTTAACAGTGGACTACAGTTAATATCATAGTAATAAAATGTACTATTTATAATTAATTTAATGGTCGTACTTTAAAGGTGCACAGTGTAAATTTTAGCGGCATCTAGTGGTGAGGATGCTAACTGCAACCGCTCACGTTCACCCCTTCTTTTCAAAGCTACGGTGGCTGACACAGGACAAAGATGTCGTCGTCGGAGAGAGCAGAGAGTAGCTAGCGCTCTGTAGAGCAGTTTGTCCACTTAGGGCTACTGTAGAAACATGGCGGCACGACTTCACTGTAAGGGGACCCGCGGTGTGTGTAGATAGAAATGGCTCAGTCTAAGGCAGGGGTAGACAAGTTCGGTCCTAGAGAGCCGCTGTCCTGCAAAGTTTGACTCCAACCCTGAAAAACCATGACCTGCCTGTAGCTTTATGCCCCGTCCACACGGAGACGCATTTAGCTGTATACGCATACATTTTGTACCGTATCAGTGTTTCGTCCACAGGGATCTGGCATTTTGGGAGCATGAAAACAATATTTTTTGAAACCGGGTCCCAAAATGGATAAATCTGAAAACGACACCCTTGCGTTTTCGTGTGTACAGCCAATCCGTATATTTTGTAAAGCGATGATGTCATCACACCACGTCCCAAACGCGAAAGACTACATCGGGATACAACTATGGGCACTGGGCATGCGCACATCAATATTGCGTCATTTAATTACTGTATTTGCATTATTTTAAGGGTAGGTTTAGGGTTGGGATAAGTGTAGGCGTTAATAAAACACATCTGGTAAGTTGCAAATGTATTTATTGTTATTTTATCGTGCGATTTTTGCCTCACCTCCTACCGTTGCTCTACCCCTTCTAGCCACAACTCTTCTCCGTTTTTAGTGTATTTCTGTGGCAGAATTACAGCGCCACATACTGGTCTGGCATGTATGCTACATCGTTTTGAGTCGTTTCAAGTGCTCTCATGTGTACGCGGATATTTCTTGAAACGAGGGGGAAAAAAAGATCGGATTGGGAAAGCTCTGGCATCATGTGGACGGGGACTTAGTAATCCTGAAGACACTGATGAGCTTGTTCAGGCGTGTTTGATTTGGGTTGGATCTAAACTCTGCAGGACAGTGGCTCTCTAGGACCGAACTTGCCTTCCCCTGGGGCCTATACCATGAAGCGGGTTTAGCTGGCTAGCCAGATATGTTTAAGCTTAGTTTGTGCCATTCCTGGGTTTTAGGTACTATGAAAGTAGCTCGGCTTTAATCGGTGTTAGTTGCCATGGTATCTTACGCTGCACGGCTAACCTGCTCCGGGGCAGGTTATGTTCTGGATTCGAGATCTGAGATTTAAGTTTGACCAATCAGCTGTGAGCAAAGTGACTCATCTCTGATGCAATAAAGCCACCCCCCTGTTTCTCTTGCTCCAAATTAAAGGTCACGACATGATTATATATATATATATATATATATATATATATATATATATATATATATATATATATATATATATATATATATATATATATATATATATATATATATATATATATATATATAATAATTGTACAATTATTATATTAAGTAATCATCATTAGACAATATATATATATATATATATATATAACTTACATGCAGACTTGGTGAGCACAAGAGACTGCTTTAAAAAAAAAAAAAAAAATATATATATATATATATATATATATATATATATATATATATATATATATATATATATATATATATATATATATATAAAAACTACTTTCACAACTATTTTCTTTATTTATCCTCTTACATGGAAAATTATTTTCTTCTTTGTAAATGCTTTATATATACTTCAATGTCTTTATCTTCAGCAAAAGAGTTTTTAATCACGTTAGCTCTCTCGCGAGACATGAGTCACACTTTGCGTTGAAAGGCATGTGATTGGCTGCTCACTGCTGATGTCACACTTTCACATGCACGCGCTCCACAAACTCAGGATCAAAGCCTGAGTTGACAGAGAAAGTTGATGATCAGCATCATGGGACCAACAAAGCCTGAATTGATTGGTTTGGTTTTGTCAACTCAAAACTAATCCTATAACCCTGAGTTTGTTGACTACCATCATGGTACAGGCCCCTGGTCTAAGGTAATAAAAACACGGTTCATTATGTTAGGTCTTTTTACACCACTGAATTATATGTATTATATTGCATTTCTAGTTCTACTTTCAATAGATCCTCAGCCATATTACACACTGCACCTTTAAGATTAGGTCTGGACTTATATATATATATATATATATACACGCCTTGACAACCCAAAGAAAATGATAAATCTGTAATCTGTTAACTAATATTAAAAAGTACACATTGTTGAAAAAAAAGCCCAGCTTTATCAAGAGCCAGACTTGGGCAGAGCAGTTTGACACCTTCCAAATCCATCAGCGAAGTTAAATATGGCTTCAGCCTTCAGTCTTACTGCATCCGTTTCTGGATATTCAATGATAGCTTTGTGATCCTAAATAAAAAAATGTAGTACTTATAAAACTCAGATAATTGAGCAAACACGTCAGTTGAACCCGTTTGTTTACATTTGAAACCGCAAACCTCTCTCTCACTCCATGTAATGTCAGTCAGGGACAACCAAGATACACACTCATCAAGCTTTAATATGTGGCGATAAACATTAACGCATTACAGCACGAACAGATCGCGTATATCATAGGTGATATGAGATCCGTCATGAAGTCTGTCCTGAGTCACTGACACATCATCATCATTTTATGAACCATATTGGGTTGAACTATGTACTGAAAGACTGCCAGATTAAAAGCCAGCGCGCTAATATCTCTCACTCACCTGACGCTAGATGAAAGAAAAGGCAATGTTTGTGTTTTCCCCTATGCGACAGATCCAGAGAAACATATTTAAATGAAAGCTTGGTGTTTTGTAGATATGTTGCAGCAGAGATAGTCGGTTAAGTAAGACCTAGAGGTGGAGGCACGCAAGAGTAAACCGATTTCTGATTGGCCCATTAGACATGTATCCTTATATTTCATTGGGCAATTCAACTTGCAGCCTTATATCGTTATTTGTGATTGGACAGATCGGCGTGTAAAAGCCTTAACAATCTATAACTAGTCTTGCGCTTGTGACACAAATTTTAATGGAGGCTCTCAGATTATTTATGATATGCATCCATGGCTTGTTAGCTAGTTGGCAAGGGAGTCCCCTCTTTTGCGTCAGCGTTGTGGGGGCGGGGCTAACGGGGCATACCTTCCACACGAGTCACGTGACTTTATATATATTACGTCAACCAGGAAAATAATAGTTTTTTATTTTTATTTTTTAAGATAATTGGTATGCCTTTTTAAGAAGGAAATATTTCAGTTGTTTTAATTATGTTTCATACATAATTGTGTAAAAAAAAATACAAGTAGTGATTAGTCTGACATTTATTTATTTTATCATTTGTTTTAATTTTTTTATTACGTTTGGCTATATCGTTGAAATCGAAGTGTTTATAGTACCTCTTCTGTACTAACTCATAAAACAAACATAGTACCCTGCCTTTGTTTTTATTAATTTAATCCAACCTTAATTTCGGTGAATTCAGTTGAAAAGGACACTTTTTCCAAGTCATCTCAACAGCAACGCATATACTTTTTCATTTTATTTTATTCTGTTGATTAATTAAAAATCATTTAACTCAAAGCCTTTACAGTATCTTTAATCCAAACTTAATTTAGGTGAATTCAGTTGATTAGGACACTTTTCTCAATAACAAAGAGTGTCCCAATCAACCATGAATTAAATTAAATTAATGTACTCGTGTGGTTTTACATCAAAATGTGTTACTGTTCGTTTATTTACCTGTACAATCTGAAACATCATAATTCATATAATTTGTCTTTTTTAAATTATATGTATTAATTAAAAACCATTAAATTCGAAGTCTTTACAGTACGTCTTCAGTACTGACTTATCAAAAACATATAGTATCTTACCCGTTATTCTCCAATACCCGGTGTTTATTTGTTATATCAAAACTATATTTAGTTGTACTCGTGTGGTTTTACATCAAAAGTGTTAATATTAGTTTATTTACCTGTACAATCTGAAACATCGTCAATCTTATATTTTTTTAGTTTGTCAAAACTATATTTAGTTATTTGTTTTTATAATGTTTTATACCAATTTTTTTATTTTATTTACTTGTACACCCCCCTAAAAGAATGTACCACTTGGAAAACTTCCCAGCTCAGCGTGTGTGGTCCTTGACGCCCCCTGTGCGCGTCCAATGGTACAGTCCGGTGAACAGCGTGGATAGTGTGGATTCAGGGAGCGGCGGGGGAGACTCATTTACAGCGAGAGCGAGCAGCGGGATGACTAGCTCAGAACATTACTCGAGAAACACGGAAAAGACACGTTTATAGGTTTGTGGATCAACTATGTCTAGTTTTTTAACATATCAAGACCTTTAATAACAAGTCGGTATTGTTTTGGACAGGATTCGCTCGTGGGATTGGTCACTACTTTTGGTAAAACTCATGCAAAGAAACACATTTGTGGAACTTGGTAAAGAAGTGACGATATATGAAATAAACGTACAAGAAATAAACGCATTGCTTTGTACGAGGAGTTAAGGAGCACAAACTGAATGAAAACAAAGAAAGATGTGAGAGTTTACGAGAAACGGCCGTTGGAGAAGCGCGTGCCTGTTCCTTTCATCTTCTGTGAGGAGAATTAACGTACTTTCCCGCCGTTTGATTTATTTCGCTTCAAAATGTCCGATTTTGGATTATCGCTTTTGCTTCAACTCCAGAGGAGACAAAAGAGTATGTGTAACCTGACTCTCTGTGTTTTACTTTTCCTGACGTGTTCCTGCTCATCTTTATCTGTATGTCCTGCCCATTGCTCGTGCGAAAGCACAGTCGTGAACTGTGTTAGCCAAAACTTGAGCTCCATCCCACAGCCCCTTCCAGAAAACACCACCACACTTAACCTCAGTGGAAACAATATAACGATTCTGAACAAAGAATCATTCCCCAGGCCTTTGGAACATTTAACACGCCTTTATGTGTCTGGAAGCCAAGTGAAGCAACTGGACTCAATGGTGTTTAAAAACTTGCCACGTCTGCGTTTACTTGACCTCAGCAACAACAGCATTTCAGAGTTTAATGTTGAGGCTTTACCTCAAGACAACAAGATTGAGGTTGCAAACTTCAGCGAATCCTTACACAATCACACCTACATAGGTGTGTTTGCAAATCTTTTCAAACGGAGCCTATCTAAAGTTTCCCATCTTGACTTGTCCAATAATGACCTGCTGTTCCTCCCCGAGGGCATATTCACAGATTTGCCGAACCTAACTGTTTTGGATTTGAGGAACAACACCCTTGTTTCATTCGGGAATGACACATTTGCAAACCAGGCTCTTAAAGAGTTGGACTTAAGAGACAATGCTTTTAAAGTCCTGCCAAACATGACCCTGGCGGGGCTCAGTTTGATCCCTGATTTGCAGGTCAGTCTCGCAGGAAACCCCTGGCGCTGTGATTGCGACATTGAGGACATGTTGATTTGGTTGGAGAGACATGACTTTGTGGTGGACCGGTTAAACTTGACCTGTTCTTACCCAACAGAACTGAAAAATGCCCCACTTTTACACCTGGAACAATCCCAGCTCCCATGCTGGAGAAACACTGGAGATCTAGAGCGTGCTCTGGAGCCCTCATATGTGTTTTTGGGGATGGTTCTTGCTCTCATTGGAGTCATTTTCCTTCTGGTCCTTTACCTTAACAGGAAAGGGATCAAGAAGTGGATTTACAATATCCGTGACGCGTGCAGAGATCATATGGAGGGATACCATTACAGATACGAGATCAATTCAGACCCGCGGCTAGCCAACCTCAGCCTCAACTCCGATGTGTGAGGAGAGACGCTTGGGAAACTGGCACGCAATGATCTGACTCTAGCTTTGCATGAATACATATAACTGTAGAGGTTTGCTGTGACATGCATTATTTTCTGTCAGGTAGGACAGTAACTGGATTCTGCAAGGATCAACCCTGTTATGCTCGCCTTCATATATGCTGGTGTGTGGCTATAATGTTGTCCAGTGATGCATGAATCAAGAACATCAACATTAAGAATTCATTCCCCCTTTTTTATACAATGGATGGGTTTGTCTTTTGAAATCTGAAATCGACTGGTCCTCTTGCACAATGTCTGAACAAACTGTTTCATGTTATTTTTATAGCCGAGTTCTGCAAAAAAATACTGCCATGCATGTATTTAAGTATTTTTTTCATTGATATAAAATTATGGCAATATCCAATTTTTTTATGATGGGTTATTTGGTTTTATATTTACATTTGTGGACTGGACATAGATCAACTCTTTGATGAATTAAAGGTCTTGCACTGATCTTTCCTCTCCAGTCCAGTGATTTTAGATTCAGAGAGATGTGTAAAGCTAATGACACTTTATTATCACTACTACAAGATTACATTATCTGGTAAACTTGTTAGGTCTATCACCCAGTTTCACACTCGGGAAGTCTGTATTAAAGTTGTTTTTTTTATATATCATCCTTCAGGCCGTGGGGATAAACCACAGCAAAAGCAGGAACTTGCTGAAGCTGCAAAGACTTGCATAACAATCAGAAACATCTGTTTCTGCGGATCCTTGCTTAACATTAAAATGACAAACATTAGAGGCATTTGTGCAACAGTAATCATGCCTGATCTTTTCCAGAAACAGAACTAATAGCCAGCATTTATTAGCTTGTTATTTGTAATGTTTATTCTTGTGAAGCGCTGCACATGAGTTCGCATGAAATTAAAAAGGACTTCTTACATACCCTGGTCTTGTTGGGCATGTTATTCTGGGTGATTTTTTTTATCAGTGTAATCATTTTACCATCTCTGAAACATTTTCTGTTCAGCCAACATCACAAAACTGAAGACCCAAAGGGGACATGATGTAAAAAAAATATGAGATGGGAGGTAAAATTATATTTCAATTGTTTCGGATTCCCTGATAAGTTTTGTGTTCGCTTACAGAAGCACTGAAATAGTTTTTCCTCCCACAAAATGTTTCCGGGTGATCGATTAGTGAGCAAACACGAATGTTTCTCGGAACACAAAAGCATTGAAATATAATTTTTCATCCCATCACCTTTCTTTCATAGAAAAACCACCTCATTCCAATCTTTCTAATTAAGGGCCAAAAACCAAAGGTGCGAAGGCACCTTTTGAATCACTTAGATTTCTTATTATTTCGCCATTGAAGTCTATGGCAGCCCATAGAACCGTTTGTGGGAAAGTTATGAAATTTGGTACACTCATAGAGGTCATTACCAATAGTAACCACACCAAATTTGGAGTCTCACTCTAATAACTTTTGAACTCTAATGGGTAGAAACAAAATTATTTTTTCCTCTGATTCCTTGGCTCAAGCCGATTCGATCGCACCCTATTACGTCATTTCCCTAATGCAAATTTTCCCGCCATTTTGAATTATCTCTAAAACCTACTTTTGCGAACTCCTCCTAGGCCGTTGCTCCAATTTGCATGAAAATTTTACGAGATCATCTTCAGACCGTGAAAACAAAAATGTATGGAATTCAAATTGATTCATCTAACTGCTTTTGATAAACGCACGAACAAATTGTACGTAGCGGTTGCAAAAATACATTTAAGGCTATATCTCCACAACGCTTTATCGTATTCAGACCAAACTTGGTATGTGTCATCACAAGCATGACCTGAGGCAACATGCAACGTTTCGGCGCAGCACCACCTACTGGTCTGGAGATACAAAAAAATGTTTTATGTGTTTTTTCATATAAATGTCTATAACTCCAAAACGAAATGAGATTTTTTTCACAAAAATTCACACACACATCTAGGGGCTCGCTCCGATGACACTCAAAAAATTTGGTAGGGTTGTGCCACTTGGTGGCGCTATAATTAAACAAAACATGAAATTGGCTCTAAACAACTCTATGTATTCATGTGGGGTGTCAACATTTTCTAAAACTTTCTTCAAATGTCTTTACTCATTTTTTGCAGTTGGTCTGCTGCTATCCTTATTTGCCTTTGTTGCGCTTGGCCCCGGTATTACTGCTTAAAGCTATATTTGAAAATGATGTTGCATTTGCTAACATGTTGGGCTACAGAACTAAAAACAGCTTTGCACAAAATTGACTATGTTGGAATTAGGGTTGCAAAATTCTGTGAATTTTACAAAATGGAAACTTTCCTTGGGAATATATGTGAATTAAAGGGAACAAACTGGACATTTGCAAAAAAATTTTAGGTTAGCCTATAACAGGGAACTTGAATGTAGTAGAAATCTTGGAGGATAATTTTGGTTAAACAACCAGATTTAATGCAATTTCTACCCTGCATATTCTCAATCACATGCACACTTCACAGACAGTGGCGACCCAACATAGTACCAAAAAAAGCGAACAAAATATCTTAAAATCAAATATTTTCACAGAGGCTATATGTAGCAATTTTCATGTATTAATCACTTTTTGTGTTGCCAATGTGTGAACACCTTGCATTGAAACTTAAAGCAATAGTTCACCCAAAAATGTAAATTACCCCATGATTTACTCACCCTCAAGCCATCCTAGGTGTATATGATATTCTTCTTTCATGCGAATACAATCTGAGTTAAATAAAAAATGTATACAGAATACCTTCTGTATTCAACTTACACAGAAAGTGTAACGCCTCTCGCTTACACTACATCCTAGTCATACGTTACGCCAGTTATGCTCTTTTCACAAGTTGAAAACGAAAGGCAGTCTAGCGTAAACTAGATATTTTACTTTATAAAGTTTTAAATACGGATATTTTTCTAACACAAACGCATCGCTTCACTTCAGAAGATCTTTGTTAACCCCCCGGAGCCGGATGCGCTTTTGTGGGCTTCAGATGTTTGACTGCCATTACAATGCTTAGATTAGCCAGGACATGTTTTCTTTTTTTAACTTATGTATCGTCTAAAAGAAGAATGTCATATACACCTATAGGGGGAGTAGCTAAATCATGGGGTAATTTAAATTTTTAGGTGAACAATCCCTTTAAATAAACGTGTATATCAGATTGTTGCTAACTTGCTGCTAGCCTTTATCTCAGAACTTACAGTCAAACCAAAAATTATTCAGACACCAGATATAATATTTGACTAGTGTGTGTAGGACACTATAGTTAATTTATATAAGTGAAGATTGCAAAATAAAGTAAACTGTGACATATTATACCCAAAAATTCTTCATACAGTTAAAATATTTGGACCAAAATGATTGACACTTTGAGCTGAGCATGTTTTGCTGAAGTGTTTTTTCTTTAATTGCTAATGTGACCTTTGACACCACAGACTGAACTAAATGAGCATTGCTTGGTCATTGGTCGACCTCAATTGGTATTATCTAATTACATTTAACAGCTGATTGGATGATTGTAATCCATTACTCATCCTTTCTATCAAAGTTATCTGACATTATCAAGATAAATTGGTCCGACACAGTTTAACTATTGAGTTATTATACCATTTTCTAAGCCTAAGCGAAAAAACTGTGATAATGTTAGATTAAATGTTACTTCTCTAGTCATTTAGCTGGTCCCAAGGTCAAAGTGTATGGAGTGTATTCACCTCAGTTTCAGCAGTTACACAGCCAATAGATCCCCAAAATTACATGATTATACTGGGTACAAGTTAATGTTATTTTTCAAATTTGTATTAGTTTGCGTGCAGATCTGCTTATGACCAAACAATATATTTGTTTGTATATAATAACCTCAAATTTCCAATGAATCCTCTTTAATTCCTGTAAATTCTCTCCAAGTGTCCAACTTGGAATATTCCCAAAATTCCCCAGTTTAACTTCCCATGGAAATGTTCCGCCCCTTTGCAACCCTAGTTGGAATCATTTGTTTTTCTAACACTCAAGCAGTGCTTTATGAGATAATTGTGGCCCACCCAAACAACAGCTCAAATATATAATTTCATTCCTATTCAGCGTCGTGTGACTACACATTATTTTACCCAAACAATTCTCTGCTCTCTTCTATCGTTGAATTTTGTTGTGATCACAAATGATTTTGTGTTTAATAACGTAAAATATGTAATCCTTGTTTTGTCTGAAGTGTTATAGTGATTTCTATTTGAATCGTATAGAGTGATGCAGGTATGATGTCACTTTGTAGGCCAATCGGCAGTTCGCATCACGCTGGTTCCCTCGAGGAAAACCCAATGGGATTTTCCCATAGGCGTGATCAGCAAAAGTTTATGATATTTACGTGTTTTTTCCATCAAGATAATTATCACAGATGAACACAACTTTTATGAATTTTTGAAGCCTAAATGCAGTCACGAGAAGTAAAAAGCTAAAGGTGGGCTTTAAACGAACTACACCACGGTCGACTTCAACGTCACCATCACTAAGCTTCAACTCTTCCAGTTTTTATCTACATTTTCCTAGGACGCTTGAGGTAGACTAGTTTATAAGAGCACAATTACGAGCATAATGAGGCTGGAAAAGCGGACTGAGTTTCTCTTTTTTGCATGGCGTGATGGCATTTAAAGGGCTAGTTCACCCAAAAATGAAATTCTGTCATATAATATGTCTCAAATTCTGTCTAAAATATCTCAAACTGTTCTGAACATGAACGGAGGTCTTACGGGTGTGGAACGACATTAGGGTGAGTCATTAATGACAGAATTTCATTTTTGGGTGAACTAACCCTTTAATCTTCCCAACAGCCTCTAGTCCCATTTAGCCACTAGTTAGCAACCTCCTTTTTCAAGACGCGCAACTGCTTCAAAAAAATCATAGATCTATTTTATGTCCTAGAATAAAACGTCTTAAGCTTGTGTTCACCACAGACTTTATTTCAGCCATTTAACCAAAACCCCATTCAAAAAACCCACTGACTTTGGGACAATGGAACTGGAAAATAAAATGTTATCTCGCTTCTGCGTTTTGGCCTACAAAGTGATGTCATTCCTGCACCACGCTATTCCTGGATTGGATGTCATGACACAAACTCTGAGCTGGTCAATTAACCATCCATTACACATTTAGCATTCAAGGAATGCCATTGCAATGTATCAGTATGTGTGTTACCTGGCTATTGTGCCTTTGACCTTGGCATTGCAATTGCCATTTGATCTATGCAGGCAAACATCTTCCAGAATAAGCTAAAGCTCATCTGTTTCAATGCCACGTTTAAAAATAACTCCACCTGAAAGTGTATTACCACTGAAATAAAACAAGCAGCATCAGGCGCTTGCAATGTGTTGGCCACGCATCCACATGTGTACTTGGATAGTATGTTTGTGGCCTAGCATTAATAACAACACCACACCTTTCCAACGGTTTGATGGATTGCTGACATCGCTTGTCTGCAGAGCTGAGCAAGAGCTTGATGGCTGTATCAAATGTGGCTCTTTGTGTTCAGTGTAATCTGGCAGCCGATGACACTCCAAGGAGTCGTCACACCTTCCCTAGAGGACAGGGCTCAGTCGCCCCTCTCCAGGGAAGGAACAGGTGCTTGCTATCGCACGTTTCCATGGTGACAATCTTGAACTTATGCACTCGCTGTGCAGCGGGTGACTCAGAAGACTTTTATTAACGAGTTTGAGCTACGTAGCTCAGACATGCTTGGTAGGGCAGGCGTAATTTGGATGGTGCTATAAAAGCTGGTGTACATTTAAAGGAGGGGTGGTGCTTTCACTTTGCTATTGCAGCCTTTTAATAAACCCTTGCACATAATAAACCTGGACTCCAAATGGATGAAAGCAGCATTGAATATTTCAGCCTCTTTGTCTTTTGATGGTGCTTTTTGTTTCTCAAAGTAGAAGTCTTGTAAAAATCTGCTTCTCTTCCCATCACTCACAGCTGACTTTGTCCTCACTGTGTCGTCCAATTGATGTGTTTACTGTCCGTTTAGTTTGAATGTACATCCGGGAATACATAGCCTGCAGCATGTGATTCACTTTTATTATTTCATTCTAGGGCTTGCCCAGGCTCTCATAGCGAGGACAAGGCCTAGAGTCTGGTCCATATCGCAGCTTATTCACGCCCACAGAAAGAGGACGTCATCTGACTGATAATTAAAATCACCAACCATCGTCTGGGCTTGTCCAAATACCCACACTCTCAGGATTGGAAATTTGAGTGCGCGTGGCAGGAAGTAAGTGTGCAAGACTGTCCCAGGTGTGAAAAATGCCAAAGCACAGTACACACACTAAACACTAAGCTTATCCCAGTGTTCATCACTTTCAGGAACTTGCCAGGTGTCATGTCTGGGAAACCTTCCAGTGCACGTTAAAATAATTAGATGTTACATATCATTTGTTTGTGAAACGTAAAATGTTTATAGGTGCTGTGATGGCAGAGATTAAATGTTGTTTGTAAAATGTCTGAAAATGAAGCACCTCAATCACGCAGTGATTAATGTGTCCTGTTAAATAAACAAAATCTTAAATCACTTGCGGTCTTCATGCCCACTGGAACTCATTGGCCAAACTCCAGCTTACATGACACACTGGATAAAAGATTATGTGAGGACTTTGCCATCACATTTTTTGTCCATCAAAAGTAATAGGTACTGATAATTTCAGAGATATAACTCAGGCCATCACAGGTTACTATATCAAGCGAATTATATGAAGCTGACTAGTCCAAAGTGGCCAAAAGCATCAAGTGGAAGAACTAATCAACTAGTCGGCAATAGCTCAATTTAGTTAATTAAAAGTGAAGTGTGTAATTTCTGTGCCATTGGCGTCACTAAACAGAATTGCATAAATAAATGCCAACTTCAGCTCTAGTCTTGCTGTTACTTGCTTTTAACAATTAATATAATGATTGACTTTAGTACACGCCAATTTAAATTAAATACCAATACAATACATTATACCTGGTGTAAGATCGCTGAATTCCCTCCAATGATTGGTAACGAACAACGGGTGAAGGTATTTGCGCTTTCGGTGTTCTCAGCTGGGAAAAATGGATTTTATTCCAATTCCTCATTATCTGACTCCATTTTTATCATAATTTTGAATTTAGATTAGGATGCCAATTTGGTTATTTGGTAATATATATTTGATAGTTAACCAAACACTTAATTATTCCGCTTAACCCTTTGTGGAAAGTACCCATTCAAGTACCCCAAGAGATCGTTAATAATTCCAGAGTAAGTCAGGATAATTCAAAGTGTAACAATTTATTAACATTCAGGTAAATGTGTAATGCCAATTACATAATCAATTCAAAGATCCTCAATACATAACATCAAATACTCTGAAGTAAAGAGTGAGAGATGCGTTCCTGACTTTCAATACATAACGCTGGGTATTTGGACACACAACGTTACAGGCGAATCTGATTTGCCCTGATCTTTCTGCCACGTTGCCTTAAGTATTCAGACCAGACAGTCACTTCTTTCAAATGGAAACGTGTCAACAAAGGGTATTTAAATTTAATCACTCTCCCATTTGCCTGGATTGAAAGAAGAGACCAAATGGCTCCAGAAGCCACACTCATCATAATATGCAAGATATTTCTAAACTCTAAAAAACGTTGTTATCTTCTTGAATATTTCTGTGGGGATGAGATATTTTTACCAGTCGCACTGAGGTATTTCAAACGATATCAAACACATAATATTGTATTAGTGAGAATTGACATTTAAATCAAATAGATTTTAGGTGCTCCACATGATCAATGCATGAGAGGGGGAGTAGGATGGGGATGGGGGAGTTTCAGGTGAAGGAAATACATGTAAATTAGACCCATTCATTGATACACTCAGCATGATGTCATTTGCAAAAAGTGTCCTTTTTCCTCCCAGACAATCTGGCGTTGCTTTTTACAGCCTTTCACTGGTAATGTACTCAAAACTATATATATTTTCAGGGGTCTTGTGGAGTCCATGCCTCGATGGGTCAGGGCTGTTTTGGCAGACCAACGGGGGGACATGGGATCCCCCCCCCAAAGGGGGACCAACACAATATTAGTTGGTCATAATGTACATATATAGCATCCCTGAAATGTCTGCTGAGACTGTGTCAATTAAACTCCCCTGTAAATGCCGCATCGATACGATATCCTCATTAGACCCATCTCTGGCGTGACGACTCCAATTTTTTTGCATAATCGTACGAATATCTATTGATCTAATATGACTTCTGACCTGTAAAGTTGCCAGAATTATAATCATACACTGTTTGTTTATCAGCCGATGGAGAACTGGCACCCCGACTGAGCCTTTTTATCCCAAGGTTTTTTCCTCCATTCTGTCCCTAAGGGAGTTTTGGTTTCTTGCCACCGTCACCTTTGGCTTTTGACTTGCTCATTTGGGGACACTTAAATTTCAACTGTATTACCGATCTGCCCACATTGACACTATATGATAATTGAAATGAGCTGAATGGCATCGGCGTGTTCCGGAAGAAAAGTGACGTCAATGCATACCCTCTATACACTGGGCTTATATAGGCTGTGTCCGAAATCTCCCCCTATAGCCTTAAACAGGGCAATATTTGAGGGGACAGCCATTTGTAGGCGTGTCCGAAACCATAGTGGACATTATTGAGTGCACTAGTTCAATCTCACAATGCACCGCAATAACGAGTGTACAACTGAGGCCTAGTCCACACGTACACGGGTATTTTTATAACTGGTGTAATTCCTCCTCCATTTTAAAAAAACATCGTGTCCAAACAAGCACGGTTTAAAAAAAATCTCTGTCCACATGTGCCTGATTTCCACATGGGTCACAAACACGGCACCGATGCATTGAGGGATGCCATTGATGGGCTCAGTGAAACCATTCTACAAGTTTACTTAGGACCCAAAAACATGTAACTGTATAGGGGCAGGGCCCAAGTGTACTGTAATAGTCTCACACACTTCCCTTATATCTTGTATTATTGCATTCTGAATCTGATGCCTCTGTTCTGCAATACAATAGCAAACCGTGCATGTATCTGTATACATGTGATAAGCGCTGGTAGCAGAGTTATTAAAAGCTATGTCTGCCCATAGACTCCACTCATGTAAACAAAAGAGATAACGGCGCACAATCTGACGTCAAACAAAGGAGAAAACGGCACACACTTTGACTTAACAAGCCAAAATCTTTGGTTTCACCGTCCACACGACAACTCTGTGACCGTAGTTTCTAAAAATCTTTATGTGTGGACGAACAGCCAAACCGCATAGAAAAAGCTGCGGTTTTGAAAATACCCGTGTTTGTGTGGACAGGGCCTGATATACACTCACTGGCTAGAGAATACCCATAATGCACTGTGAGGGTCGCACACTGAATGAATTTCCACGTCTGACCAGAAGATGGCAAGCCACGCTGGTCCAGCGTAATGTGATTTAATTGATTTTAAATTGTTTATCTATGGTTTCCATGGCAGATTTTAAGGTAAATCTCTTCATTACTACTGGAGTTTGCTACATTTCAAATGATTATTAAACAGCAAGCACAAACTATCCAAAAGCGGCAGCCCTTTTGATGCACTCGGTGTCTGAATTCACATACAATCCTTCAAGTGGACTATATCAGTGGAGTGATGTTGGGGCGATTTCGATAACAGCAATAGACAGTTAACAAGGGTAATGGCACACAGGTGGAAGTGATCAAACAATAATGAGCCTGGCCAATGGGTTATGGGAAAGGCAGTTCATGATGAGATAAAGACAGAAGGAGTGCCCTCTGGTAGCTATCATAGGCACTCTGGCTGGTAGGCGTAACTTAAAGCACTTAGTATGTCTAGCTTCAGACTGTTTGATCTTCCATAATCTGGCACACTCACGGTTGCAAATCCTCTGTGGATCTTCTGTGAGAAATCCTACCTATAAATGTTTGCTACTCACTCTCACAGTTCATAGTCTAGACTGGTATAGATTTCATAATACCACTCTGGTTCTAGCCTTTACTGACCACTGCATCTTTAACTTTAAAGATAAGCATTTTCATCATATAAACATCTTGTTTGCTTTTGAGGGGTTTTCTTCCCTTTTCTTCACCGTTGCTTTTGCTTTGCTTAGAGGTAAATCAAGACACTAGGTAGCACCTAACCCTGCCCCCAGCAGTCTACTAATACTCTGAGAGTTAGTTGACATGTAGTTGCAAAGTTATAATTATTTTACTACTTATGATTACTACTTAGTACTTATAATTATTTGAATGTTTTAAGTGGACTATAGAAATAAAGTATAACCAGGGATTTTCTGTAAACTGAGTTGAAAATATATTGTGGAACACTATACAAATTAAATTGATTTGACAAATGCATAGTGGCATAACATACTCATAGAGCATCCCTAGCCCTAATTCTAGATCCCATGTCTCTAATTTTGACATTAAGGGAAAAGCTCCTCCTGCTTAATATTGCGTTATGATACATTTTACAGTGCCAGTTCATCGCTTCCTGCTGTTTTATTAAATGACTATTACAACGAATGAAGACAAATACGCCAGTTTCCTGGGTTCCACAGGGATGACACGAGAACAAAATGAGACATGTGCCTGCAGAAAGGAAAGAATGGCCTTCATTTATTCTGGTAAAAGACTGTTCTCAACCCTTTAAATAATATCATGCAGTTTCCAAGAAAGGTCAGCCATTACTGTGAACAGAGGAGAAGTGAAATTCCAGTTTGAATGGGTTTTTGGTGATAATTGGAAGGCATACTTACTTTTTCAGTCAAAGTGAGTGGTATGTCGAGGCCATTTCCAGCCCCTTTATACCTGCAAAAATAAATTCAGAGAACCTTTTACCACAACTCAAAGGTGCTGTAATTTTTTGTTTTGTTTTTGAATGTACTAAAGCATAAACATAGCATATTTCCTAAATATCTACAAACATATTATGGTAAGTTCAAAAAACAATACAGCATTGCCTGCTCACATTTACTACGCTCAGATTTGAACGATAACGTTAGCTAGTTAACTGCTAAAAAAAAAAACGATCTCTTCCAATTTGGCCAGGGGCACGGCAACTGTTTTCACAGGTTTATATAAAACAACGCATTTATTTTAATATAAAAGAAATCAGTTATTTTTAAATCAGTAAACCTTCAGCAGTGAATTTAAAGGGCACCTATTATGCCCATTCTTACAAGATGTAATATAAGTCTCAGGTGTCCCCAGAGTGTGCCTGTGAAGTTTTAAATCAAAATTCCTAACAGATCATTTAAAATACCATGTTGAAAATATCAATTTTGGGGTTGAATGAGCTGTTCAGTGTGTGTTTCCCCTTAAATGCAAATGAGCTGCTGCTCCCCACCCAGAGGGCGGAGCCTGCACAGCTCATGAACACCAGAACACGCAAATGAAAACTGAAACATGAAATCTGTTTGTTTTAATGATCATATCTATCGCAGACACGTTCATGTGACATCATGTGAGCAGTTCTTCATCATCATGAAATATTATCATCTGCATGTGTTTTAAAGCGTTTTCGCTATCAACTTAAACACACACACATGCCCCTGATGCATATGCGCACAGAGAGCTGGATGTCAGCACATCCGTGAGTAGTCATTAAACTAGTTCTCTTGCATATGTTATTGCGATTAAACTGCCAAATGCTCACAAGGTAATGTCAGAAACACACAAAGTTCAGATGAAAACAGTTGGTTGTGCCTGTGCACGTATGCAGTTACAGAAATCTTGTGTGTATATTAGATCCATCTGTCGTTACTAAAGTGAAAGCAGTTTAATACAGTATGTGCTGCTCTATCTGCTGTTAATATGAACAACAGAAAATCACTCACTGCTCTTGACTGACTGAACTTTAGTAGCTTTAATAAGAACACATCTCTTACTTGAATGCTGCTGTTAATGCTCTGGCGAGGAGATAAACATGGCAGACTGAACAGCTTAGCTACAGCTCTCTGAGAGCGTGGTCTGTGCTAGTATGTCAGTGTCCATCAACACGTGCGGGCGGAGCCTCTGCAGTGTGACGTCACAGGAATCTGGAAACAGCTTGTGCTGAGACACTGCTTATGATTTATGGGGATAAAAAAAAATGAGTGGGTGGATTTTTACCATTATAGGGTGGTTGTGTACACACACTGCCAATACACATTTATGTTCAAACGCGTTATAAAAGTGAATTTTGCATAATAGTTGCCCTTTAACTGTAAATTGTGTTCTACAAACCTTTGCTCTTATTAAATTGTTTTAATTTTACATGTCATGCGTACAAAATCATATTCTAGGATACCTAACATGTCTGTGATATTTGTTTATTTGTCTTGCCTCAAGCTATAATGCAAATAGATTTTTTCAAATGAGCAGATTCATCTATGGTAGCTTGATATTATAATATTGACGATATATGGTTATTACCTACCACTCAAACATTTAATTGAAGTATCATATAGATTCTGTAAAACGGTAAACAATAGACTAGGCTACTATAATGACGCTGGCTTGTAAACGTGAGCATCGCGATCATTTGGCGTTTGAAAAAAATAAAACCCATGAAATTATATTCATGACATTCTGAAACAAATGCCACTGTACCTGGGATGAAGACATTTCGCATGCGACGCAAGCAGAACACCTGCATGTGAACTCCTCCTGCAGTGTTCAGGACTATCATGGTTTTCATGTCAACACATGCACGTGCGCATCCCCTGATGTAGAATGACAGAGTTTACGACAGTAGTAGAGGACAATACGGTTTCCCAACTGTGGGGGAGCATGAGAGCAAAACCTACCTAGTGCTGCTTTAAGAATTATCATGGTAAAACAGAAGCTCATTTTTATTGTCATCAACCAAACCATATCCACTTTCCTAAAAATGTACAGGCGATTTAAGCAAAGCCCTAAATGTAAAATCAAACTAATGAAATCCTCTGTAGCACATACTACATTAATGTTTGTTACCTGTTATTATGATTAAATAAATAAATAAAAACTGCACCCAAAGTCACCAGAATTGAATGCTTTGGTGCTGTTTTTGTAAAAAATAATCTTACCAGGGGGCCATGCGCTCAGACACGCCTAGTAAATTAGGTACTTTTGGAAAATTATTTGGGGGGCCTGTGTCCTTGTAGTGATCAAACTCTAGAAACACCCCTGATGCTAACCATTATTAAGTGCTAAGAGCATACATGTCAGTGTTAACCTATAAGCAGAGCTGTACTGTTGGCACAGACCCAGCCAGCCCGTCACACAAGAGCCCTCAACCCACTGTCAAGTACTGCGCTGATAGCAACAAGCTGCAGACACATTTCTGGGGTACGTCATGTCATGGTATTTAAGAATTCTATTTTTAATTGAACTCGATCACAAGATACCTACACGTTAACCTTTAAAGTGTGGTGGTGCAGTGTATAAAGTTTCAGGGAGAAACGGTTTGAACAGTTCCCTTTGGAGGGGCATTCACACACGAACACTGCTGGACATCTTGAAGTATGTTTATACAAACAGTTACAATCGAGCTACAGTCTTTAACTTTTTCTAAGGATTAAATGCACATAATTTACAAAACCAACGTACAACAGAAAATTTCCATTCAAAACTTGGCATGTGATATGGACATGAGCGATGGCTACGATCAAATCTCACACCAGGTTTCAGCTCGTGTATTCAAGGGCACAAACATTTTTTATGATCAATTTTTTAGGGGCGTGATATTTAAATTACAATTATTTTGAACAATTATATTTATCAACGTATGATCATTTGTACGATTAGATTGGCAGCATACGAATGTTTCAGGAATCACACATGAACCCTGTCGTAAGATGATTTCTCCACTCGATTTTGACCTCGTTTCTACGTTAGATTGATAAATGAGGCTCATTGTGCATCAACTCATTGTGAGCAAACTTTAGTTTGAATAATGTGCCAGGGGAATCGGATTGGGGGTAAAACCAGTACTGATCGCCAAGGGGAGAGAGGGCCCTTGAAAAGTCTGGAATATATTTTAACATGGAACATTGAGGCCCATCAGGACTGCCTAATGCCTATGCGTAGGGCCCGGGATACGATGTGCTGGATGAAGCTTCATTATCTCTGTCTATATATCCGACTTCGAAAAAAAGACAGACTGATGTGATTCCAGATAGGCTAAAATGTTAACAGCTTAGCATTGAACTCAGAAGACTGTTAGAAATATAGTGCATGAGTCATTATGAACTGATTCAATTATATGGCCTTTTTGGAGCTTTACAATAAATCAGCATCCACTTTCTTTCAAGGAAAAAGAGCAGCTTGCACATTCTGCCTAGAAAAGAACATAATTTGCTATTGGTACAACATGACGGAGATTTAATGTTAAATTTGGGAAAGCTGTCCCTTTGATTAGTAAATGGGAAATGAATACACAGCATATCTTTACAGTTTGACATGGATCAGATAGTTTGACTAAGCACAGGTTTGTTACTCGTGAATGTTCTCTGCTATATACAGCCCTATTTGGACAGGACTAGTTTTCTATGAAGTGATAAATTACCTACTTGCTCTGATAAATCTTTTTTTTTTTTTTTTTCACTTACTCTAAATCTTATCCTGTCCAGATAAGTATCAAATATGCTCTCCATCTGCCCATCTTCAACAGTCCAGTCCAACAGTCTCGTCAGAAACAACATTTCCCAGCATCCTGTCCCTCACTGTTACCATGGTAAAAAGGAAAGAGACACTGTTATTCTATAATCATCTGCTCATCATTATTCAGACTGCTTTATTACTCACCTATTTAACTCTTTAGAACCTGAAGCTAAAATAAAAAATAAGTAGTTTTACATACGCTATACACATGCATGCATGTGCACACACACCTACACATGCATGCCTACGCACACAGCCTTATACACATAGACACATATATACGCACACACCCATATACATATGCATGCATGCATACGCTCCCAGCCATATACGCATACGCACAGTTATATACACATGTACTCATGCATACACACACCAATATACACATACATGCATACGCACCCAGCCATATACACATGCACGCATACATACACACACACACCCAAATACACATGCACGCATGCGTCTGCACAGTCATAAACACATGCACGCATGCATACGCACCCAGTCATATACACATATACTCATGCATACACACATACCCATATACACATGCAAATGCACACACACATATACTATATACATGCATGTATTCATACACACGCACAGATGCAAGCAAACATGCATGCACACACACACACACACACACACACAGATACTATACACATGCATGTATTCATACACACGCACACATGCAAGCAAACATGCATGCACACACACACATATACACATGCACACACCACATGCTAAGTTACGTGAAAAAGTCCCACTCAGCCTTCTCCCAAAAATTCCCAAAGTCTCATCAAAAATGTAGTTTTTTTTTCTTTTATTCTTATTTGCAATGCAAACCTCTCTAACATGACACGCTCCGTATCTCTTGATTCAAATCCTTCTTTCCCACTCTCCCCGAAAACTGCTGTCATTTACTGACGGAAAGCATGAATTTACAATAATAAGCCGTATATCGCCGAAAAGTGTATGCTGTTTACTGTCAGGAGCAATTGGAATTATTTTGAGTGCAAACAGTTAAAGAGTTACGGTATACATGAATACAGCTTGGTTGGATGTGTCGACAACACACCCAGTTTAAAAGGGTTAATTGTACATATCATCTCTTTAAATACCTGTTTGAGTTGAACTAAATCTCTGTCTCCGATTCTGATATGCCCTGACAAAAGACCAGATCTACAACATCATGAACCCAACAGCGTATTCACCCATGCAGCCCTCTAGAAGACTATGGATAGGAGTTCCTGAAGCCTTCCAACCTGGTGCCCTGGAGCGACAACACTCTGAAGACCATCTTCTGGAGGGGTTTGGATGATCATTTCTTCTGTCAGTTACCAGTGGGAACTACGACCTGTACCCTGGAACAATGTATAGAATATGTACTGTGACTGAGTGGCACTTCCCTCACTGTAGGCAAATTGGATGAAGACACCATCGCCCTTCAGTCACAGCCCCCCCAGCCTACACCAGACCTCCTAATGCCAGCTTAGACAACCCCTTACCCCACCCACCACGGTCAGAGCCCACCGCAGACACAGAACCTGAGCCAGCGCCCAACAAGGACCTGCCGCTGATGGAGATGGTCACCCCAGAACCATAGCCTGCAGCTCTACTCGCCTTGGAGCCCAAGCCAGTCGTGTTTGACCAGGTGTGAGAGCCGGCACCAGTGGCTGTCCCATTGGGGATTTTAGTGGAATTGGATGATGTGGAGTTAGGTTCCATGCCCCCTTAACTGGTGTACAATTGCTGCCTACTAGCACAGTCAATATAATGGACTCCCTGGTTCCCTCCTATTCCCAAGCGAAGTCTCCTTCATCACTGGTTTTCATCCAGCCCCAAGTCTCCATCGTCGTTGAGGGCCCATCAGTCTCCCTGGGGGTGTGCTCCTCAGCCAGCGCCAACCAGTCCATAAGCCCCGCCTCTGCTGGCTCCCGTTAGCCCCTCAGCGCCTCTTCAGTGGTGGCACACAATGGTTTGTTTCCGCTTTGGAATGTCAGGTATGCTCTCCATCTGCCCATCTTCAACACTTCAACAGCTCCAAACATTTCCCAGCATCCCTCCTGTCCCTCACCTGCACTCACTCGGCCATCCCCCGCACCTGTTTCCCATCAGCACTCCAATCTGCACCAGGATAAGAGCACACCAGTGCCCCTGTGTCAAGCTTTGCCTCCTCTCTGGCCCACTTAAATTTGGAATTTTCTGAAATTGTGGTAGTGGTAGTGGTGATGAAAAGAGAAAATGATTGTGCCATAACCTTTTCAACTCTGCAAGAAGAATTTACTCAATGGATCAATAAAGAGAAGCAAAACCGTCACTCTGTCTGTGTTCACTCAAAGATTTTTAAAACAAAGACTATTAAGCTATGCACTTGCTAATAAATAAAATAAGCTCTCTTTATTCGAGTTGTGTTGTGTGTAACTACTCATATGCAGCAGTGATAGACCCCGATCATTTTACCGCCTTCATTTAATAACTGAATTTCGTTCAGCAAAATTAAATGATCTTTAAGTCAATAGCTAATTTCTCAGAATACGTTCAAATATGCAATCTTTGATCATATTCCGAATTAGGAAGTAATTATATTACAGCCAAAGAAAAAATGTGATCAACGCAATAAACAAACCATTCATGAGTGACCCATCACTATCACAGAGAAAGTGTTTCACATCTTCAGCATACCAAAGAGATACCCGATAAAAGATTCAAATAAAAAATATATATTTCCGTCATGTTCATGTATAGTGAGAAATAATATTAATATTTCTAATTGTCCAGTGTTGCTTATACAGCATTAGATGTTTGTTTTTAAACAATATTTGAAACAAACTTTGCAAAGAGTCTGCTGTCAGAGAACAGATGGCTACACAATAAAATAAAATAAATGATTTAGATTTGTTTTTATAAATTGAGCATGCGTGATAATAATACAGATAATTTAATTTCAAGTTAATTTGTGTTAGGCCCATCTGTAAGATTATGCAGCAGATTTATTTTACATTTTGGTATCAATTTGTTTTGCATAATATAGTATGTGTCAAGTTTACAAATGCAGAAAGTGCCTAGATATTAAGTGTTATGTCATCACTGCTCATTATCACACTACACTACAAGATTACTTGTCAAACAAATGCATGTAGAGATTGCAGAGTGATACATGAACCAATAAAAATGACTTCCAATAATCCTGAAAATAGGTTAAAGGGTAGTTTACCCAGAAATGAATAAAAGTCGGTCATCATTTACTCACCCCTCAAGTTTCTTCTGTTAAACACGAAACAAGACATTTTGAAGAATGTTGGTGGCCAAACTGTTTTGGTGCCCATTGACTTCAATTGTATGGATGAAAAACACACACACAAAAAAGAGAAATTTCTCAAAATAACAGAAGAAAGTGGTATTTGGAACGACATGAGGGTGAGCAAATGATGACAGTATTTTCATTTTTAGGTGAATTATACCTTTAATATAAATGTTAAAGTGTACAAGAGCTCTTCTCATAATCCCTGTTATTGAACAAACTGCTTATGATTATGCTTTTATTTGGCATTTTTCTTGGTTTTCATATCTCAAAATATTTTTGTTCTACTTTCCACAGAGGGAGCGAAAGAAATTACAAAGTTAAAATCATATAATACAAATAAGTCATATGTTTTTTAACCTTATATTGTTTTTCCTTTACATCATTATGTTCAATAAAGAAATATGCAAACAAAAACAATGCTTGTCCCCAAAACAGGCCTACTCGCACTGAACCCCACAAGACCATACTGGTGAACAAGCTTCACCAGCAACATGAAGCTGTCCACCAGCTAGACCAGCATAAACCAGCCTGGGATTCATGCTGGTTTATGCTATATTTTTCAGCAGGGTGTTTTGACCTTTGTCAAATTCAATCACTAAAGCTAAATTTCTTGTTCTCTGCCCAGTGCACCGTTATTATGGGCTTTGACCTTTTTGCCAACTTTCAGGGTAATATAACAGTTGGGGGTTCAAATGTTGCTGGAATCCCATCTGACATAAAAAGAAAATTAAATCAAGGGGAGTCTGATCCTGCAAACTGTGCAGAGCGCCCACTTCATCATTATCTTCACATATAATTTTCTTTATTGCCAACACTTCACAGTTCAATATGTTAAAGTCAGCATGAAACGGATTCTCAAACAAGGAATATAAAATGTAAGGTATGAGTCATGGGACTTGATTTTGTCCATGGGGAATTGATTGGCTGGTTGGATGATTGTGGTTTGCTATTGGTGCCTTTAGATAACTAGAGGCCCCTGGGCTACAGCATTACAGTAGGCCCACTTACCCTGAATAAAAATGTACTAAGCCATTAGTCAATACATAGACATTTCAATTGTGCTCATGCATAAATCAATTCAAATGACTTAACTTAAGATACTTTTTCCAGCTAAAAAGTCCTTGATAACATCAGCAAAATCCACATTTTGAAGATTTTCATTCAAACTTTTGTGTGTGTGTTTGTTTGTTTTTTCATACTAAGGCCAGTGTTGAGAATGATTTGAGAATTTGAGTGTTGAAATATCCTGTGTATTAACATTCAATGGGATCTATCAACTGTAACCACAGTGACCGCGACTAAAGTAATATCAGAGATGGCGAAGTAAATAAAACTGTAGTCTTATCACCTTTGAAATGACAAAAGTTGATGCTCAAGTTCATCCATTAAATGATGCAGCAATGAATACCTGAGTAAAAGCGGAGCATTTGAGTCGTGTGCAGACCACAAAACTGACAGTATCTAAAACCTTTAGGCCCTGTTTACACCTGGTATTAAAATGCGTTTTGGTCGATCGGATCACAAGTGGGCAGCACTAAAATGTTTTAAACTTGTCCATTTTCTACAACTTAGGTAGTCGAAAACGCATTTCGACTGGATTGCTTTCATGATGTAAACACTCATTGGTCGAATGTGTTCACACAGCCACAAAAGCTGACTTGATGCTTAAACATGGGAAGCGCGCTAGCCAGGCGGGATTTAAACTTTGTCGACTGAAGACCCAAGTTTGGTTTGAAGACAAAAAACGTCCCAAGCACAATGTTCTCTCACCATTCCTGATATCTAACACACATTCACAGTGTTCGGCTGCTCTCTGTATGTTTTTTGTCGTCTCCATGCTCAGTCATGTGTAAATTATCTTATTTCATCCATTAGATCGAAATATCTGAACAAACCCATACATTTACCTGCCAATAGACCCTCCTCTCAAAGAAATCAGGACAGAAGTGGTTGAATGTGGACAAAAGAGACGGATTAAAACACCAGGTGTAAACAAGTATGTCTCCCTCATCCACTTGACCAAAACGCATCTCAATACCAACAATACCAGCTGTAAACAGGGCACACAGATTATATCCACGCCTTTGTAAATTACCAAACCCATGTTCAGCAAAGGTGGCTCTCTTGCAATGTATGAAGTTACAGGAAATGAGTTGTCAATTCCGCTTCCTTTCACATAGCAGGTCTTCGCTGAATGCACGGGTGAGGGTGTGAGTTTGGTTATAGGATACAGTTATCTCTGCTGAAAATTCCCATATATAAAAACAATTATTTAAAAATATTATTTTCGTGCCATTAGGCCCCTGATTGCTATGATGTCATGTGAGTGACAGATTGTCCCGCCCTCGTGGCAGTAAACACATCATCAGAGAAGAGCTCTTGCTGCAAGAGAGAATAGACTTTAATGACAAGATGCATTAATTAAAAAATGAAATGATGTGCACAGATCAATTATTTATAATAAATACTACAATACTCCATAAAAACAAAAAAAACAAACAATGAAATGTCAATTTTCATTTCATGGTGACTTTAACAATGCATCAGGTATCATGAACTAAAAATGAGCAATACTTTTACGGCATTTATTATTCTAGTTGTGTGTACATTTACAATGTACAACATTTCAAGCTGTATAAAATAACATTAGTTAGTGTACAGTGGCACGTGAGCATCAGAACCATTTTGAGCATCTGGACCACGGAGCAATGGAAGAAGGTGGCCTGGTCTGATGAATCACGTTTTCTTTTACATCACGTGGATGGCCGTGTGCGTCTCTTACCTGGGGAACACATGGCACTGGGATGCACTAGGCAAGCCAGCGGAGGCAGTGTGATGCTTTAGGCAATGTTCTGCTGGGAAACCTTGGGTCCTGCCATCCATGTGGATGTTACTTTGACACGTACCACCTACCTAAGCATTGTTACAGACCGTGTACACCCTTTAATGGAAACGGCATTCCCTGGTGCTGTGGCTCTTTCAACAGGATAATGTGCCCTGCCACAAAGCAAAAATGGTTCAGGAATGGTTTGAGGAGCAAAACAACGAGTTTGAGGTGTTGACTTGGCCTCCAAATTCCCCAGATCTCAATCCAATCGAGCATCTGTTGGATGTGCTGAACAAACAAGTCCGATCCATGGAGGCCCCACCTCGCAACTTACAGGACTTAAATGATCTGCTGCTAACATCTTGGTGCCAGATACCACAGCACACCTTCAGGGGTCTAGTGAAGTCCATGCCTCGACGGGTTAGGGCTGTTTTAGCAGCAAAAGGGGGACTAACACAATATTAGTAATATTAGCTCATAATGTTATGCATGATCGGTGTATATTATATTTATATATACACATTTGCTGCCTAATGTCCATTGACACACCTCTTTAAAAGAACAGTGATCTTGCTTGATGCTTGTTTCCATTTAACTGAACTGCTAGAGTTTCAACTTGTTTTGTAGCCAGTAAGAAATTCAAAGTTGTTGAAAAACTGAAATATTTAACGCTGTAGACTTTGTGTTTAAGCTGCTATTCCTTTGGGCTAATGTTGGCAGGGGACAGGTCAAGGGAAAAAGAAAGTCTATTTCATGCCTCATTATGCTAGAGCATAAACGGCTGATAAACACTGAATATTGCTTTTACCATAAAAGTAAAAATAATCATACTGAGGAACAGCTCTGTGTGATAGTCCTAAGCCCACATTCACTACCATCCAAAACACACACATAAACCTTGGGTTTTCATGTTTTATGAGGACATTCCTTAGGCGTAATGATTTTTATATGTTACAAACTGTATATTCTATCCCTTAACCCTAAACAGACTCCTAAACACAACCCTCACAGAAAACGTTCTGCATTTTAACATTTAAAGGGGTGATGAATTGAGAATCCAACTTTCCCTTGAGTCTTTGATATATCAAAGTTCATCATGCATGATATAAGAATATTCTGTAAGTTTGAGAGCTGAAAACGTCCTTGTTAGTCAAAGAAAAGCTTTTATAGACACCAGGCCCAGAAAACAAGAGCTGGAAACCAGTGACGTCATGGGAAGAAGAAACACAACTCAACTGATGAATATGTATGAGTGCTTCTGAAGCCCCGCCCACAGAGCAGTGATCATGGCGAGCACAGTAATATATCGCTCTGTGCCAGGTTGTGGAAGAACAGTCGCTGCATAAGCTTCTTTCGGATGCTACTATTAGGAATGAGCGGTTGAACTTTATTTTTAATGAAGTTCCAGCTCACGTGGGGAAGACGTGTCGTGTGTTCGCTTCATTTCACTGCGGATCGTTTGTAAACAAGTCTCAGGTGCTGGATTTGCAGACACAGTGTTGTGCCTTCTGTATTGGATTCGACAGGAATGGTCCAACAAACTTATGTGAGTAAAACGTCTTTTTTTTATATGTAATGGTCGGCAGGCCTATATTTGATCTCACGATCCTCAAAAATGTCAGGCGCACAGCGCACTCAAACATATAACGTTGCACTGCAAACTCAATCTCTGTCTCTCGGTCTCTCTCTCAGCCGGTGGTTGCCGTTGCCGTCCCAGTCGTGATCTCTCTCTCTCTCTTCTCTTCCCGACAGCGGCTTTTACGGTCTCTCCACGCCAATAACTGCAATGAGATCCAGGTGTTAGTGATCTGCACTTGACCTACTTACTCCCCGCTCGTCTCCGCGGTTCCTCTCTCCCGCTACAGACTTTGCAGAACCACGCCCCCTCCGCCACAACCAGTTTAACCAATAAGTAGTTAGACAACTTTTATACTTTTCGGATTCATATTACATCAATCTACGTTTTATGTAACCAAAAATCTTGAAGAAAAAAATAGCTGACTTACTTTTAAGACTAGTCTAAGAGTTTATGCAACCGGCCACAGCTGCTGGTTTTTATATAATTTACTGTAACAGAGTTTAAATGTGTAGTTAATCAATTCATGCATAAATTGTGCCATTGTGCCATTGGCTGTTGCACCATCGAATTTGCATAGTTTATATACTGGGGCGAACCACAGCAGAGCGTCACATCTTTTGCTGTTGATGAACGAGCGACATTGAGCCACTGTATATTAAAAGCCTCTGGTTTTCTGTCCCATGCTGGCCCAATAAATGAGGAAGCCTTGAGTGACCATCCACCTGTTCTCCGACTGACTTCTTGCAAAGCAACACCCAAACAAGACTAGTCACATCTATATATATTTTTAAATTTGACTTTGCAATTTTAAAATAAAATTAAAGAAATCCATTCTTTTCCTTTTTGTTTCTTGTTCGCTAGCTGTTTCACTCAGAAATCCATCATGGTGTAGTAGTAAAGTTGGTTGTAAAATCCATTTCAAGCCGACATTTTACATTTTACAGATGCCATGACGGGTTTCCCCTTTTTGACAAATATATCAATCCATCATGTATGTAAGAGAGCACCAATGAACAGCGGCCAATCAATGCTCTTGGGTTTGGAAAGTGGGAACAACAACTTCACACAAAAAAAAAACCTGCACGTCTCCCCAAGCACTATCTCATCCACATTTTTCACCTCTTTTTTTCTTGTTTCCTGTTCTGTGCAAAAAACATCTGCAAGCCTTTCTTCCCTGTTGACTGCTGGCATGTTGTCGAGTCAACTCTCACGCTGTTGTTTGTGTGAGAATGTATTCGGGAAAAGTCAGGGTGAGGAATTATTATTTTAATTGACTATAATTGAATGCACCAGGTCTGTGATTAGTTGTGTAGTGTCTGCACCAACATGACAGATAACAAGAGACTGTGAGTCTGTATATGTGTGTGCTGTCATTGTGCATTGGTTTTTAATAATTCACTTTTCGTTTGTTGGCCAGAGGAGAATTGGCCACCAACTGAGTCTGTTTTCTCCCATGTTTTTTCCCCCCTCCATTCTGTCACCTGATGGAGTTTGGGTTCACTGCCACTGTCGCCTCTGGCTTGCTTAGTTCGTGACACTTAATATTCAACAATATTATTGAACTGAATGTACTGATGCTGTTATATGAGAACTGAACTGAGCTGGACGATGACTTTGTGGTTTTCTCCAGAGCGGCTGTATGGATTAATTAATTAGTTATTAATTATGAATAACTAATGATTAATGGTAATAAATCAACACTGAACTTACTTAAGCTGGACAGTGACACTATTTACATCAAGAGCTGTATAAATAAAGGTGACTTGAACTGATTGTCATGGTTCAGGGTGTGCCATTGGCTTCCCCTGGTGTCGGTGTCTGTCCTGTTCTCCAGCCCGTGGCCTGGGTAATCAACATTACCTTAAGCCTCTCTTATGCCTGCTACAGTCTGTGCGAATTCAGCAAAAGAATAAAACGTCATCAGCATGTGCTAGTGGTAAACAAATAGAGCAAGATTAATCACACTTTGGCAATTGTTGTTTTTAATGTGGTTTCTTTTTTAGGTCATCGCAGAAAACACACTGTGAGAGGATCATGCTAAATTTCGGACACTGTCAGAAAATGATCGCAGGCTATCTTTGGTCTCAAGATGACAGCCATCTTTGAACCTCTCTGAAGGTCCCTGCAGAGTCCGAAATTCTCATCCAACATTTTTGTGCATTAAAAAATAAATATGACCCCACATTATGTCAATCACGTTTACACACTGCCTCCGAAACATTTGTTCATCTTTAAAAAAATTCAGATCGGGTTCGATTTTCTCGTTTTCCGCATCCATAGCAAGCATTTTGAGAGGGCTTTCAGACTGATCTCATGAAATGGCATATGTATGACACGCCAATTCGTATGCATTTTGGTGTGCTATTAAGACGCATAATCGCTTTTTTAGCGTGTTTATCTACGCCGTGTCATTCTATCCCCCTACACTGCCCCTACCTCTAAACCTACCCATCACACACACACACACACACACACACACACACATACTGCCCCTAAACCTACCCATCACACACACAGACACTGCCCCTACCTCTAAACCTACCCATCACACACACACACACACACGCACACACACACATACTGCCCCTAAACCTACCCATCACACACACACACACACACACAGCCCCTACCTCTAAACCTACTCATCACACACACACACACCCCTAAACCTACCCACACACACACACACACACACACACACACACACACACACACACACCCCACACACACACACACACACACACACACACACACACACACACACACACACACACACACACACACACACACACACACACACACATCACACACACACACACACACACACACACACACACACACACACACACACACACACACACACACACACACACACACACACACACACACACACACACACACACACACACACACACACACACACACACACACACACACACACACACACACACACACACACACACACACACACACACACACACACACACACACACACACACACACACACACACACACACACACTGCCCCTACCTCTAAACCTACCCATCACACACACACACACACACACACACACACACACACACACACACACACACACACACACACACACACACACACACACACACACACACTGCCCCTAAACCCACACACACACACACACACTACACTCTAACCTACACACACACACACACACACACACACACACCTCTAAACCTACCCATCACACACACACACACACACACACACACACACACACACTGCTAAAAAAAAACATAATTTAGTATGTTTATAAATACATTTAATTTTTGTGGACACACACACATAATGGTTCGTTTCGGTGTACACATACACGCGGAAAACACACGGCGTAGACATACATACGGATAGCTCAAAATGCATACAGATAACGCCATTTTGGGCTTTAGAAAGTGGCGTGTATGTTTACGCAAAGTCATGATGTCATGTTGGGGGTTTTGACAATTCAGAGCCACCGGATGACGAATACATGCAAAGACCTTCACTGTATGATGTAGGACCACCGTTTAGGAGCCACGACCACAGAAATCACCATGATTGGTCATATTTCGTCTGGGACAGGCCAAAATCGTATAGTGTAAACCAGGCATTAGTAGTGCATGGGCCTCACCTGTCACTGTTTCCCTCTTCCCTTTATACGCTCTGGTCTGTCTACCCCTTGTTGTCAGTAGATCACTCGTGCTTCGTCTCATATGTCGCTTTGTATTTTGGACTATCGGTGTGTGATTTGGACTTACATTTTGTTTGCTGCTGTGCCCAGGATGCTTAGACGAGGAGTTTCTCAGCAGGACGTTCACTCGCTGTACTCGCTCGTGTCTTTTTCCCTGTCCCTTTGGGCACTGCATCTTGGGTGGTCTCCACAGCCTGTGTGTCCGCTGGTTGTTGTACAGACAGCACTGGAGCTCCCATACTATCTTTTATATTCTCCACATGTGTCACTTCATTTTTTCACTTTGTGTCTCATTTCTCATTCTCAAACTTTGTTTAAGAACTCTCTGCATTCGATTCCTCTTTTCACTGCCCTGACATGCATTTGTTTTGAGATTGTAGTATCTATCCATGTCCTCCTCACTAGACTGTATGGGCCGCTGAACACGTGTAAATCCAGGCAGTCGTAATATACATTCTTATTTTCTAATGTCAGAAAACAGTTAGTCTCAGGCTCAGATGTCATGGACCGTTGCCTGAACGTCTAATGAATAAGGCACTCAAAATGAGGAAAAAAATGAGTTTCAAAGTTCTCATCTGGGGTGCGTTTCCCATACAACGATGTAACTCACTGCTTAACTACCATAGTACAATGCATCGTTGAAGAAATCAACTAGCTAGTCACGACTCTTTCCTGAAACCATATTGACAAGAATTTGTCGTTCAACCACGTTGGTTAGTGATGTCACGCAGGTGGTGGAGTAATAATTATTTTGTTTGAGATCCATTAATGCTAGATTTTTTGGAAAAAATTACAAACATGGCATCTGAGGACTAATTCTTATTTTTCTCAGTTATTTTGCTTTATTTCCAGATTCAATCATAGGGTCGTTTTCACGTTCTAGAGCACGTCCGCACATGCACACTCTTCAAAAAAGGTGCTTCAAATCTCTTGTGATGCTGTTTATGAATGTTCATTGGAACATTGACTTTGGGAAACACCGACTCGTTGAATTGTGCTGATCATGACAGAACTTGCGACCATAGTTGGCTAACGATGCTTTTGGGAAACTCCAATTGATTAGACACCTGATTGGTTGAATTTTTTAGGATTCCTGGGAGGAGTGTGTGGTTTTCTTTAATGGTCCGCCTGGAAACAAACAAAGAAAGCTGCCGTGTTTATAATCAGGACATTTTAAATGCTGGATTTGTTTTAATGGGGTCATTTAATTTTTTTTATACTGTTGTCTGAGGGCAACTAATGACGTTTGTGTGGTTTTTAAATTCAAAAACATCATAATGAATCAGTAATAGGCTGTTTTCTACACTGGTTTTGAGGCTTTCTCCTGAACGATGGGTTTCGATGGGTGTGCCGCACTGGAGACTTGGAAGTAAACGCCCACGGCTGGGATTGGATACGATTTGCATATTTAATGAGCTTTAGCTCCCATGTCAGTTCAGTTCACATTAGGGAGGGATTGTTTTGAAAGCGGCAACCGGAATGATTCTCTCGATCACAGGGCTCATAAATGTTCACAGGGCTCTTAGATCGACTTCAAAATTACACTGGTGTTCAGGGACAGGCATTAAACTGGTTTAGATCGTACTTATCAGACCGCTACCATTTTGTCTGTCTAAATGGGGAAAAATCAAAGATAACGTCAGTAGACTATGGGGTGCATAGGCCCTCTACTATTCTCAATATATATGCTGCCACTTGGTAATAATATAAGAAAACATGGAATTAATTTCCACTGTTATGCTGATGACTCTCAATTATATATTTCATCACGACCAGATGAAAACGCTAAATTATCTAAACTGACAGCGTGTGTTGAAGATATTAAATACTGGATGACGTGTAATTTTCTGCTATTAAATTCAGATAAAACGGAGGTATTACTTATTGGTCCAAAAAACTGCCCACAAAACCTCTCACAATACAACTTTAACTTGGAAGGATGTCCTGTCACTTTATCCGCTACAGTAAAAGACCTGGGTGTTATATTAGACCGCAACTTGTCTTTCGAAAATCATATTATATTTGTTACAAGAACGGCATTTTTCCACCTTAGAAACATTGCTAAGCTACGTAACATGCTATCTATTTCTGATGCAGAAAAGTAAGTTCATGCATTCATGACCACGAGACTAGATTACTGTAATGCTTTATTAGCTGGTTGTCCTGAATCCTCAATAAACAAGCAACAGTTAGTCCAAAACGCAGCTGCTAGAGTTCTTACTAGGTGTGTAGGTTCTATCTACACACACCGCGGGTCCCCTTACAGTGAAGTCGTGCCGCCATGTTTCTACAGTAGCCCTAAGTGGACAAACTGCTCTACAGAGCGCTAGCTACTCTCTGCTCTCTCCGACGACGACATCTTTGTCCTGTGTCAGCCACCGTAGCTTCTCTATGTGTTCTGAAAGGAAGGGGTGAGCGGTGGGTGATTGCAATTCACAACCTCACCACTAGATGTCGCTAAAATTTACACAATGTACCTTTAACGTTATTTAAAAGTGTGCTCCAAAAACAATGACAAAATTTAGAAGATATTTAGAAAATATTATCGTCTCTCACTTCCACCAATATGGATCAATGATTTTGATGACATCACTCTGCACTTCAGCTTCTCATCAGATTTTCTGTCCAATCAAATGCTCTCTAGAATATGAAGCCCCGCCCCCTACACTATAAATAGACGCTGAAGCTGTGGCTGAAATCGGCCACTTGTTCACACATTTACTTTTTTCTATAGGGTGAATGGCACATAGTGCACTATATAGGGGATAGGGCGCAGAGCGGAGCGCACGTGAACTGATCACCTGTTCCACTTTACAGCTCGAAAATAACATGAATGAACATCAAGGTATGTTGAAAGATACAGTACAACTTACTGAAATCCGTACCGTCACATGTAATCGCCCAGTCAGTGTTTCAACCGTGGAAAGATGTCAATAAAACGACTTTTAAACAATGTCATAACATCACATTACCTCAGAAACGTCGTTATATGTCCTAAAACTCATTAATCAGCTAGAAAAAATTACTTAGAGAGGAGCATTTTGCTAAATTTATAGCAAATTAATTGTATTTTTACTTAACCTGTTCTTCAATATTTAATATTTGAATAATTCAGAGTCTGCACCAAAATGCTTCATTTACATGTTAAAAACACACACAAAAATCTACTGTGGGACAATGCGCCCAGACCCCCATATGGATTAAATTCAGAAACATATCAACTTAGCAGGTGTGTTTGGTAATTATTATACCCTTAATCAGTTACACAATTTATCAATCATTAATAGGCAGGCACTTAGTTAAAATTAATATAAATGGCCTATATAAAGGTCATTTAAGTAGGCTTTAAAATCAATAAATAAAGATACAAAAATGACTACATGTGAGCTTAAATGTCCAATTATATCTATATATCAAGTAAACTAACTTCATAACTGTTAGGATTCCTGGGTGTGTGTGTGTGTGTGTGTGTGTGTGTGTGTGTGTGTGTGTGTGTGTGTGTGTGTGTGTGTGTGTGTGTGTGTGTGTGTGTGTGTGTGTGTGTGTACATAATTAATTACCTGTTGGTGGTGGTTCCTCACGGGTACATTAGCTCCTCCCACTCGTTTGTAATTGTTCACCTGTTGTGTCTCATCAGCTGTGTTCTTTAAATGGCACTCTGTCCTGTCTCTCGTCGCGTGCTCATTGTCTTGGTTGGTTTCAGTCTTCCTGTCCGGTTCAGTCAGAAGTCCTCTCTCTCTCCAGCCTGCCTCGGATTCCTGCTGCTGGCTCTGGATTCTTTTATGTGCCCGGTGTTCACACGCCTATGGATTCGTTATCTTGTCCCGAGTGAACTCTGCTCTGATTCCCGGTTGGACTGGTGCGCTTTGTTTTTAGGCGAGATCCAGTCTTTACCGGGTCTTGGTGAACTCCTTTCGGTAGGACTGTTTTCCTTCTGCCTAGTTCTGTCGTGAGGATTCTCTCCGGTCTCCGATCAGGGTGGATTACGCCGCTTGACGCAGCGTGTGGTCTCCTTCCTGTGGACGGTGTTCTGTTGAACTTTGCCTATCTCTTCTAATAAACTGTGAACTTGCTATTGACTCCGTGATTCATTCTGACAGAATGAGCACGGCAGAAATGGAGTCAGCGAGTTCGGGGGTTCGATTCGTAAGCGCCGCACTTCAGCAGCAGAGAGCGGTCATTGATCAGCAATCATCTCTGCTGAGTGCCGCTGCCAGAGATTTCCGTCTCCTGTCCGAACAATCTATGGAGCTCAGAACTCGGATAGACCAGATTGTTTCCCGGTCGTTGAGCATTTCCCTTCTGCACCTGCTGAGACTGCACCTGCAGACCGTGAGCCACACGCAGCGACACCCCGCGACGGCGGCGACCGAACACCTGCAGGGCCTTCCTGCAGCAGTGTTCCCTTGTCTTCGCCCTCCAGCCCCGGCGTTTGCCGCTTCTACATCTACTCACCGGAAGGGCGAGAGAGTGGGGAATGGCTGTATGGGGGCATGCACGGCCGTTTGAGGCTCTCGAGACTGAGATGTTGAGCCTATTTGACCGGTCACTTCGTGGGGACATGGCGGCAGCCGAGCTGGTAAGACTACTGCAACGGACCTCTTCCGTCACTGATTATGCCATCGCGCTTAAGACGCCAGCCGTTACCAGCGGCTGGAATGATGCTGCACCGGGCTCAGTTCCTCAAGGGTCTCAATCCTGCCATTCAGGATGAGATCGCGGCACGGGATCCTCCAACATCTCTAGAGACGGCGATCGACCTGGCGTTGAGGATCGAGACCCGCCACCGTCAACGAGACATCCGCCGGTCGCTCCATCATCTCGCCGCCTCTGAACCGGTAGAATTCACCGCGTCGTCTCTTCAAGCAGAGGAACCCAGGAGGCAACTGGGCAAGCCCCGCCTTACCGCCACTGAGAGACAGCGTCGTCTGTCCTGTGGGTTGTGCTTGTATTGCGGCGGCAGGGCGGGCATATCGCCGCCGAGTGTCCGGTAAAGGGTACTGCATGCCTGCCGATGACTTCGGGAGTTGCGGTGGGCGTGTCGTCATTAAAGTCTCCAGTAAGCTGCACCACACTACCAGTAACTTTAAACTATAAACAGTCTTCTTTTCAGTCCCAGGCTTTGCTGGATTCTGGTGCGGAGGCAAGTTTCCTGGATGCCGGTTTGGCCGAATTGTGGGACATCCCTGTTATTCCTCTGTCTTCTTCTCTTTCCGCCTGGACGTTAAAGGGACAGCATATGGCTGTTATCACCCATCGCACACCCCCTGTGAGTTTGTTTGTCTCTGGCAATCATCGTGAGGAGATTGAATTCTATTTATTAGAACAGTCTCAATCGCCGGTCATCTTAGGGCATGACTGGCTGACCAAACATAATCCTCACGTTGATTTGCAGAACGGTGTTGTGTTATCCTGGCGGTCTTTGTGTCATGTTTCATGTCTTGGTCCTGCTCCTTCTTCTGTTGTGTGTTCTCCTTTTCAGGTCCCGGATGTTGATCTCTCGGGGGTCCCGGCGGAGTATTCTGATCTGTATCAGGTGTTCAGTAGGGCCCAGGATACTTCCCTACCTCCTCACCGGTCGTATGATTGCGAGATCAAACTTCTCTCAGACACTTCTCCGCCTAAGGATCGTACATTTTCCCTATCTAAACCAGAGAGAGGCTATGGATAATTACATTAATGATGCTCTAAATGCCGGTCTCATTCGCCGCTCCTCGTCCCCTGCTGGCGCAGGGTTTTTCTTCGTCAAAAAGAAAGACGGGTCTCTTCGTCCGTGCATTGATTATAGAGGGCTGAATGACATTACTGTTAAGAATAAATACCCCTTGCCGTTAATGTCGCCAGCGTCGAGTTATTACAGGGAGCGCACGTGTTTACCAAGTTGGATCTGCGCAATGCTTATCACTTGGTACGTATCAAGGAGGGCGATGAGTGGAAGACAGCTTTTAATACACCATCAGGGCACTGGGAATATTGCGTTCTTCCGTTCGGTCTTTGCAACGCACCGGCTGTCTTCCAAACCATGGTCAACGAGGTGCTGGGTGACATGATCAACAAGTTTGTCTTTGTGTATCTCGATGATATTCTCATCTTTTCTCCCTCTAGGCAGATACACACCCAGCATGTTCGTCTGGTTTTACAACGCTGTTAGAGAATCAGCTCTTTGTTAAGGCGGAGAAGTGTGAGTTCCACAAGGAGTCGGTTTCGCTTTCTGGGTTTTGTTATAGCCGAGGAGAGATTCGTCCGATTCCGAAAGTTAAAGCGGTCGCGAATGGCCAGTGCCCGACACTCGTAAAGAGCTTCAGCGATTTCTGGGTTTCGCCAACTTTTATCGGCGTTTCATCAGAAACTTTGGTCAGATCGCTAAACCTCTTACCGCTCTTACTTCCTCTAAAGTGTCTTTCCGTTGGAATAAGGAAGCTCAGGAAGCCTTTGATGAATTAAAGTCCCGTTTCATCTCTGCGCCTATTCTTTCTATTCCAGATCCGCTAAGCAATTTATAGTGGAGGTGGGCGCATCTGATGTCGGGGTAGGCGCCGTTCTATCTCAGCGATCTTCCGCTGACGGGAGAGTGCATCCATGCGCTTTTTTCTCTCACCGGTTAAGCCCAGCGGAACGAAATTACGACATAGGTAACCGAGCTGCTGGCGGTCAGACTCGCGCTGGGTGAGTGGCGTCACTGGTTGGAGGGAACCTCGGAGCCCTTTCTGGTCTGGACGGATCATAAGAATTTGGAATATATCCGTTCAGCCAGAAGATTAACATCTAGACAGGCTCGCTGGGCACTTTTCTTCGAGCGTTTTAACTTCACCCTCTCGCATCCGGCCTGGGTCTAAGAACACTAAACCGACGCTCTCTCCGTCCTGTTCGAAGGTTCTGTGTCTGAGCGGACCGAGACCATTCTCCCGGAGGGGAGGGTGGTCGGTGCCCTCGTGTGGGGAATCGAACAGCGGGTGAGAGAGGCCGGTCGAGAGGGGGAAGTGCCGGAGGGGTGCCCGGCGGGTCGTCTATGGGTTCCTGAGTGTTGTCGTTCCGATGTCATCCGGTGGGGTCACAAATCCAAGTTTGTCGGCCATCCAGGAATTCGGAGAACGTTGGCTGCCATCCGTCAGCGTTTTTGGTGGCCTTCTATGGCTACGGACGTCAGACAGTTTGTTTTAGCCTGTTCGGTTTGTGCTTGTAATAAAGCATCTAATCAACCCCCCGCTGGTCTGCTTAAATCTTTGCCCGTGCCCTCCTGCCCCTGGTCTCATATAGCCCTTGATTTTGTCACCGGCTTACCGGCGTCTAATGGTAACACTGTCGTATTGACTGTGGTGGATCGTTTCTCTAAAGCGGTTCATTTTATTCCCCTGCCCAAACTTCCTTCTGCCAAGGAGATGGCTCAGGTTCTGATTAATCACGTCTTTCGGTTACACGGTATTCCGACTGATGTAGTTTCAGATAGGGGTCCTCAGTTCATCTCTCGTTTTTGGCAGGAGTTCTGTAGACAGATCGGGCGCTACAGCCAGCTTGTCTTCTGGTTATCACCCTCAGACTAATGGGCAATGTGAACGGGCTAATCAGGATCTCGGTCGAACGCTTCGCTGTCTGTCGTCACAATATCCGAACTCTTGGTGCCAACAGCTTCCTTGGGTTGAGTACTCTCATAATTCTCTTCCCGTCGCTTCCACTAATTTATCCCCATTCGAATTAGCTGTCGGTTATCAACCTCCGCTTTTCCCATCACAGGAGCCCGACGCAGCGGTTCCGTCTGCTTTAGCTGCGGCGCAGGTGCAAACGCACTTGGAGGAGAGCTAAAACACTTTTATTACAAAACTCCAGGCGACCCAAAGCTGCGGCTGACCGTCACCGGCGACCTCCACCTCGTTATATGTGTGGACAAAAGGTATGGCTTTCAACCAAAGATTTGCCTCTCCGTGAGCCTTCTCGTAAGCTGGCTCCTCGTTTCATTGGGCCATACAGTATATGTTAGGTCGTTAATCCGGTAACGGTTAAGCTTAAGTTACCTCCTTTTCTTGGTTTGGTTCACCCAGTTTTTCATGTATCCAAGGTTAAACCTGTGATTTTTGCCCGTAACAATCCCCCTGTCTCTGCCCCAAAACCCCGCCTGCCTAGTGGATGGTGCTCCTGCCTATACTGTTAGGAGATTACTAGATTCTCGTCGCAGGGGCAGAGGTTTTCAGTATTTAGTGGACTGGGAGGGGTACGGTCCGGAGGAGAGGTGCTGGATTCCGGCCCGGGACATACTGGACCCTGATCTGATCGAGGACCTCCGTCGGCGACAGGGTGAGTCTCCCCCGTGCCCGTCCTGTGCCGGTCATGGGGGAGGGGGTACTGTCAGGATTCCTGGGTGATCAACAGTGTTGTGTGTGTGTGTGTGTGTGTGTGTGTGTGTGTGTGTGTGTGTGTGTGTGTGTACATAATTAATTACCTGTTGGTGGTGGTTCCTCACGGGTACATTAGCTCCTCCCACTCGTTTCGGTAATTGTTCACCTGTTGTGTCTCATCAGCTGTGTTCTTTAAATGGCACTCTGTCCTGTCTCTCGTCGCGTGCTCATTGTCTTGGTTGGTTTCAGTCTTGCTGTCCGGTTCAGTCAGAAGTCCTGCTCTCTCTCCAGCTCGCCTCGGATTCCTGCTGCTGGCTCTGGATTCTTTTATGTGCCCGGTGTTCACACGCCTATGGATTCGTTATCTTGTCCCCGAGTGAACTCTGCTCTGATTCCCGGTTGGACTGGTGCGCTTTGTTTTTAGGCGAGATCCAGTCTTTACCGGGTCTTGGTGAACTCCTTTTCGGTAGGACTGTTTTCCTTCTGCCTAGTTCTGGGTTCCGTCGTGAGGATTCTCTCCGGTCTCCGATCAGGGTGGATTACGTCGTTTGACGCAGCGTGTGGTCTCCTTCCTGTGGACGGTGTTCTGTTGAACTTTGCCTATCTCTTCTAATAAACTGCTATTGACTCCGTGATTCATTCTGACAATAACTTTTACTTGCATTGGCGTTTAAGATTTTTCTTTAAGACCGCTCTTCTTGCGGTGTAAATTTTTAATTCTTAATATTTTTCAATCATGTAATAATCTAAGAGAGAAATGAATCTCAGTTCCACTGATCCACAGCGTGTGATTGGCTGTTCACTACTGATGTCACAGCTAAACTCCTAAACTCAGGATCAAAGCCTGAGTTGACAGTGAAAGTTGATGATTAGCATCATGGGACCAACAAAGCCTGAATAGATGGGTTTGGTTTTGTCAACTCGAAACTAATCCTGTAACCCTGAGTTTGTTAAACTACCATCATGGTACAGACCCCAGGTCAAGCTGTAATATAAACAAAACGCTATTGGCTATTAAAAAAGGGGGGAGGGGCTGCTTGATATGCCCCGCCCTGTCTTCCTGTTTCAGTGAAAATTACGTCAACACATTGAATAATGCTGCACGTTTCAAGGCACTTCATTTGGCCTTTAAGGGTAAGTAAAGATGTAAGACAAGGGTCAACAGTGTAATTAGATGTAATTACAAAAACTAATCACAGCTTACATGCATGTATTTTTAAATATAAGTTCAATGTATAAACATGTATGAACACAATAAGTGCACTGTATCAAATCTCATAATTTATGTTACAAAGTTAAAGACACTTAGTATAATGGGACTAATGTTGTTAACTAATGTTAACAAATGAATCCTTATTGTAAAGTGTTACCCCAAAAATGCTCTTATTTAACTGAATGATATTTCTGAAATTTAAAGTGTGTAAATTCGAGCCCTTAAAACAAACCATTTATTATAAAGCAAGACAAGTGTTAATTTTGGCCCTGCTTATAATCGATAACTACTGAGTGTAAAGAACAAGTGTTTTGCTGAAGAACAAATGAGTGGAGGTTCAACTTTAAAGAAAGGAGCGTCACGACACACATTATTAAGCATCTGGTAATGAGATGTGCATCAGTGGTGCATGCAGAAAGAATAATGATCGCCCACAGCCCATACAGAGACACACTCTTATATTACCACTTATATTTCATGATATGTATTTTCTTCTTATTCAAATGCTCAGTGGAGCTTAAAGTAGCAGCGTGACTGAGCTCCCCCAAGATGTGAGCAGTGTGTCCTGGTCTCTGTCGTCTCCTCCTGCCCCTGGGACAAACACACACAGGTTTACACACCCAAACCCTGTCGGCAGGGAGATAAAGCAGTGCTCTCTGGGATGCACAGTATGTGGGAGATACATAACGAACCGCTTTTAATTACTTCAATGTACCGCTTACGTTCTGTTCCTAGGAGAAATGAACAAACATGTTCCACTGTGACTCTTTAAAGAGAAGCTTTCACACACCTGTTTACATGTCTATACTATACAATACCTGTACCTTTTAGTGAAAGTGTACAATAAATTAACTGATCAGGGGTGCGTTTCCCAAAAGCGTTGTTAGCCAACTGTTGCTGCAAGTTCTGTCGTTACCAACAGAGTTAAATGATATGACGTTTCCTGAAACCATAGTTCCAATGAACTTATGCGGTTGGAACCACAGCTCTTAACCTATAATTAGAAGCATAGTTTCTTATTAAAATGACATGTGGACATAAAAAGATCTGCTCTTGGGCACAATAAGCAAGCTATCATTCAGAACGCTCTATATCTATTTATTTCTTTTATTCATTTTTGGAGGCTGACATTTGTGGTCACTACGAAACGTCATTGTTTGGAAAAGAGCTGTTTGACGCATCCAAATTCGAGGTTTTTGTTGAGCGAGTCCTTTAAAATGCTTTCGCAGTGAATTCCCATGTCACACTGATTTAAGAGGCGATTAAAACAATGGGTTCCAAAATGCTTTGCAATCTAATCTTGTTAGGATGCTTTTAAGCAGGACCCACGCTGACACTGAATCACTGTACGCCTCAGCTGTGGCATCACGACTAATGACTTCTACTCTCAGAATAAATCATGAGCTGGACTCCTTCATTACTTTGCACTAGTTCAAGATTACAGCACTGAGAAAAGGATACCGCTCTCTCAAATCATTGGGTCTCATTCACTAACCAGTGTATGCACACTTTTGTGTGTGATATCTGCATATGAACGTTTTCACAATCTTCAATAAATTGGTGATGGATTTACTTCAAAACAATTTTAACTCATATGGATAACAAATATTTTAGGGTTCAATTCTCGCTATTAACTAGTTTCTTATTAGCATGCATATCACTAGGATAGTGGATGTTTCTTAGTACTTATAAAGCACATTTTTCTGCATGACCATACAGCAATCAGGCATAACATTATGACATCAATATTGTTCTGGTCCCCCTTTTGCTGCCAAAACAGCCCTGACCCATCGAGGCATGGACTTCACTGGACCCCTGAAGGTGTGCTGTGGTATCTGGCACCAAGATGTTAGCAGCAGATGCTTTAAGTCCTGTAAGTTGTGTGGTGGGGCCTCCATGGATCGGACTTGTTTGTTCAGCACATCCGCAGATGCTCAATTATATTGAGATCTGGGGAATCTGGAGGCCAAGCAACACCTCAAACTCGTTGTTTTGCTCCGCAAACCATTCCTGAACCATTTTTGCTTTGTGGCAGGGTACATTATCCTGCTGAAAGAGCCACAGCACCAGGGAATACCGTTTCCATGAAAAGATGTACACGGTCTGTAACAATGCTTAGGTAGGTGGTACGTGTCAAAGTAACATCCACATGGATGGCAGGACCCAAGGTTTCCCAGCAGAACATTGCCTAAAGCATCACACTGCCTCCGCTGGCTTGTCTAGTGCATCCTGGTGCCATGTGTTCCCCAGGTAAGAGACGCACACACACCCGGCCATCCACGTGATGTAAAAGAAAACGTGATTCATCAGACCAGGCAACCTTCTTCCATTGCTCCGTGGTCCAGTTCTGATGCTCATGGGCTTACTGGTCACTATGCAGCCCCACATGCAACAAACTGCGATGCATTGTGTATTCTGACACCTTTCTATCAGAACCAGCATTAACTTCTTTAGCAGTTTGAGCTAGCTCTTCTGTTTGATCGGACCACATATTTATATTTTATTCTTTTTTTGCTTTATTTAAATTAACTGAAATGTTTTTAATAGTACTAATTTTAGTTAACAAAAATAACCCAATTAAAAATAAATATTGAAATAAATGAGTCTCCATTGTAAACTAATATATATATATATATATATATATATATATATATATATATATATATATATATATATATATATATATATATATATATATATATATATATATATATATATATATATATATATATATATATATATATTTCTGTGTAGACAGCAAGGCAGCTCACTAGGTTTGAAAAAACAGCTTCTGTCTTTTAAACATAAAAACCTTGACGTAACATCTCTTCAGACCATAAAGCCCTGTCTGTGGTTCCCTGTCCTGTTTGTATAGCTTGACATGTTGCTCTGTCTTGAAGTGTTCTGGGCCTGTAAGTCTCACAAAAGTTTAACATGCATGTGGCTGAGCCACGCCAGACTATACTGCACATGCAATTTGAGCATGTTTTGATATATTATCAGCCATCATCTGGTTACAATCACACTCCCCTGCTGTAAAGTGGCGAGTGCTTCTCTTCAACAACCCAGTAAGCAATTTTGCTTTTAAAAGACGTGTAATAGCCATCCAAACATAGCCCTGACATCTAGGCTAATACACTGTAAAATTTGGGCTGTCAGTGAAAATTTTATAGATGTCTAACCCAAGAATAGACTAGTCCTCTAGAACATGAAGATGTCAAAGAAATGAAACCAAACACTTTTAATCACTGTTGACTTTGCTTGATGGAATATCATACATTTCTCATGGAACCAAATTCAAGGTTATTTTGGCTAGAAGTGAGTTACTCATAGCCAAACTATATTGGGTCTATAATGGCGGCTATTGCTTGCTGGGAAGTGTCTTATAATTTACTTCTATCTGTATGGCACAACTTCAAAATATGAACTCAAAACTTCCTTGTTAGTACAAAGATGACCTTTATTGAAATGGCTCACTCTGTACTTCTGCAACTTTCCAGTGTTAGAAAACCAAATTCATTGACATATGACTATTACATTTTACATGTCAACAATGGCTATTCTGTGCTCTGAAACTTGGCCTGACCAGTCATGGTGAGAAGGAGGATATTATTATTAAAGGGGGAATTGACCGCTGGCAAGATGGGCTTTTAATAAAACTTCTATGCAGTAGAAAAAAATTAATTGGTGCTACATAACTAGTGAAAAAGAGCTGTGTTCCTTTTTGCCAAAAACTTAAGCGCCCATAGTTCACTTCTGATTTTGCCAATTCCAATGGGAATACAAACATTTTGATCTGTAGTTTAAATAAAAGTCAAAAGTCCACCAGAAGACACAAAATAACACACCTTTGCTGATAAATCAATGAGAATATCTAGGTGCAGGTAGCATGGAGAAAGAGTGAACATTGTTCATTTATATATAGCTACTACCGACATTGTAACAATACAAAGCTGGTTAAAAATCAGCGACCTTATCCTTTAATAAACTCTAGAATGACCAACAATTTGAATAAAATGTACTGTATAGGAAATGTACTGATTTGAAAACAAGCTCAGCTCAGGCAGAAATCCACAATATTGGGATGTGTGACAGGTTACAAAGATGGCAGCATCAAGAAACAATAGTTGTGTCCCAAATGAAGCACCATACTTTATGCACTTATATAGTGCAGTATGTACTCTACTATTGAACTACTATTGTATTATCTACTACAGAGCTGGCATGGAGCAGATGAAGACGATGGTGAAGAGAATCCAAGTGCAGTTTATTTACAATCAACCACAATCAAAAACCGTGAAACAAACCATAAATTCAATCCTGACATGAAACAAAACTTGACAATAAACAATAGCCTGGCACATTGAATATGGAAACAGCGTAACATTCTTCAATACATGACAAAGTTACATAGCTAACAAATTCAAGACTATGGGGATCACATGACGAAAGCAACCAATGAACAGACAGAACTAATGAAACATAAAAACAAAGGAACCAATTAGAACATCACACAGGAAACAAGGAACCACATGAAGGAAACAGGGAATAACATTTACACAAAATAAGAATCATGAAAACATGAAGATGGCTCCAGACACCCTAACAGAATGCAAAAAGTCCAGGAGGAACAACCCATGAAGGGGAACTGGACCTGTGGGCCGTGAATCAGAGATGGGCCTAGAGACTAAAGTGAAGCCGGCAGTTTAGAGAGCCAAGGTGGAGCCAGCATAGCAGGAATTCATGGAGGAGTCGGCAGAGCAGGTGACCACCAAGACGGAGCAGGCGGAGTTAGACACCACCATTGTGGAGCAGACGGCGCTGGAGAACACTTCAGTGTTGCAGGTGAAGCTGGAGATCACCATTTACATTTACATTTATACATTTGGCAGACGCTTTTATCCAAAGCGACTTACAGTGCCCTTATTACAGGGACAATCCCCCTGGAGCGACATGGAGTAAAGTACCTTGCTCAAGGACACAATGGTGGTGACCACTGGGATCAAACCAGCAACCTTCTGCATATCAGCTCCATGGTTTAACCCACTGGACCACCATCTCACATGGCGGAGAAGGAGACCACCACACCTGAGCAGGCGATGCAGAAGACCACCACGCCGCAGCTGGAGACCCCCACATTTGAGCAGGCGAAGCTGGAGACCCCCATGATGGGGCAGGCGGAACTGGAACAGATAGCCTGAAGAGTTTGTTGATGGCCTTAATGGCTGTGACAAGGAGCTTAGAGAGTCCAAAAGTGCCCTCCATAGCCACAACAGGGAGTGCAGAATGTTCACTGATGGCCTCCTTAGCAGAGACAGGGAGCACAGAGAGTTCCAAAATGGCAGAAACAACCTCCTTGGCTGGGATAGGGCAGACAGAGAGTGCATGTTCTTTGGCGTAACAGGGCAGGCAGAGAGTTCAGGAAGGGACGGCGCAGCCTCAGGAGGATCTGTAGCAACGGCACCGCCTGTGGAGAAGTGTGTGCAGCCCACACTGACAGAATAGCATTGCCCACTACTGAAAGCACTGTGGACAGAGGGATGATCTCCAAGACCAGCGGACTTGGACGTGCTGAGAGCACCGGACTTTGAAGTTCTGGGTCCACCAGACTAGAAATCACTGAGACCAACAGACTTGGGACCACCGGACTTGACCTACTAGAACCGACTTCAGTGGTGGATCTATCACACAGCCCAGAGATCTGTGGTCCGCACGTGACATGAAACAGGAAACTAAACTTATCTCTGCATTAGATTGAAGCACATTTTGCAAATCAGAGGCTGTTTTCTGTTGTCTTTAACACACAGATTTAATTGGAAATATAGTTCGTATCTCATTAAATTATAAAACTATTCTAGTGTTGACAAATTAATATTTCTGCAAGCTAAATGACACATATTGCCTTCAAATAGCAAAATTCACCAAAAGGCAATAACTTTAGGGCACTATTAATTTTTTGCCTACAATACTGTTGAAAATTAACTATCAGATGTAAAAAAAAAAAAAAAAAAGTTTCATTTAAAATCTATTTGACTCAAAAATCTGATGGGACGTGTGTGTTTGAATGGGCATGATGCCTCTGCATGGCTGGGTGTATATTAAATTATATGGCAAGAAACTCTCAACTCTTGAGAGAGTGTGGACATAATCAAGACTTAATTATGACTGGAACAAAAACTTTAGAGGGAAAAAATTACATGAGGAAAACAGAAACATGACTCCATTAATGTTTATACACGGCCAGTGTAATTAGTGATAACAGAGACAGGCCCATCTGAAGCCTGCTCAGTTAAACAGTACATGCTGGCATGTAACACGAAATGTAATATTGCTAAAGTGCCATGAAACCCGAGTGGGCAGTATAGATAGCAGATGTGTGGCGCTCAACAGTAACACTTACCTTCATCATGCCGCTGATAGAGCCAATTACTTCTTCTCTGGTTACGCTGGCTTTCTGAGTGGGGGCAATTTTGATAAGAGCTTATTGATATATGTAGTGAGTGACCTGACTCCATCTTCTCCAGTCAAATTCTTGGGCAATTTTATTTATTTTTTGGTCCAAAAGGATGAGAAACCCTAATAAAAGCACGATACAATTAGTCCATATACAAATCTTGCAGCATTTACAAATCATGTGATAGCTTTGAGTGAAGAACAGACCAAATTGTCCTCTTTCAAAGGTCTCAGATATATTTTGCAATCAAATTATGTTCTAAAGACAAAGACTTGAACGGGGTATTGAATTACAGTGAAAAGAACCGAATTACACATTAAATGATTCAAAATTAATATTTAACACTTTATCAACTATTCGTCCACCGATACGTTGAAATTAGAGTATTTTATCAATCTTGAATCAACGGCAATATCTGCTGAAATCACCTAGTCTTAATCTGCATCGCTGTTTGTGTTCGTTGTGAATACACAGGCCACAAGAAGTATAGGTGGGGTTTTTTTGGATCACTTTTACTCGGGACATGCTAGCTGGCAACATAGGATTCCATTCATTATGCTAAGATAAGCTAGCAGCGACCCTGCCAAACTAAAACAATGCATGCACTGAGACAAAAATGCATTTGCCCACATATCTAAATGTAGGAAAGATGTTGAATAAGCCCTATTTCTAAAAACGGTGGAGTGTTCCTTTAAGAAACCGACTTTCATAGTGTGATCACAGTACATTTTACACAAATGTACCTTGCATCAAAATGATGGATCATTTATCCATCACACAGACATCAAACAGCATACTATTCCCATGATTGGAGTGGAAGATAATAAAGGTTTGTATGTGGTAAATGTCTAGCATACAGAGAAACTTCACAGGTTATAAAAATACACATAATACCTTAGTATATGTTTAAGGCGCTGTTAGATGGATTAATTCACATTATTGGTATGAATTCAGAGGTTTGTGGAGTCCTGTGAGGTCCTTTGGAGTAATATTCGTAGAGTTTCTGGACGGAGGGGGAAGGCAGAGTGTCCCTGTTTGATGTTCGGGTGCACCTTTTGTTTCCAGATAACACTTGGTTTCATGTGTGAGAATTCCTTACAGGGGTTCTTACCCCTGGGGTCTTGGTTTGAGAGGAGGCAGACGAGGCGTCTTGTTCAGCCATTTGGTTCCATTGATTAGTTTTTTACGATTCGTTCAGGGTTTCGGAGAGGCAGTCTCTGGAATGCTTTGTTGTGTTGACTCGCTGCTAGAATATACATATTCCTACATCAGGTTTGACTTAATTGACATCAAACCTCTGTTATGTTGCAAATGCACAATCCATTTTGAATATGTGGAATGAAGAATGAAATTTGCTAAATATACAGAGCAACCAGTATAGTCTGATTCCTAAGCAAATTACGCTTTTTAGCTGGATCTTTTTGGTTAAAAATACATTTTTGATCAAGTACATAAGTCAGTGTTGAAAACGATCTCCTTACCTGTTTGTCTTTGTGTCACGTCTGTATACATAAAGAAGGAGTCCCATGTAGGCTATAGCGCATGTGAGGATGCTGCAGGTGGCGGATCATTTATAGCCTTTTCTCACAGCAACTTATCATTTTGATGGCTGATTGTAATCCAGAAAGGTCCAAACGACAATTATCAGTGACAACTGCTGAACAAAGTATAACAGTAATAATAATTTGCATGCTTTGATGTGACATGAGCTAACCAATCATTAGATTGAATCACCCTTGGTAGCGCGATTTATTGTAATGCTTTTTGGTCCGAAAAAAAGTGGCTGACATGTTACTTTTTACTATTTTCCTGTGAAAATTCTTATTTTGTTCTTACTTCCAAGACATAGAATCTGTAATTCGGAAGTACAGTATCCACAACGGTGCGGTGACAGCCTACACATATTACTCCTCAAAACATCAAATTCATTCTCACTGAGGAGCCGCTGATGCACAACTCACATAAAGATGATAATTCCACAAATAACTGCAATTGCAGGTTTCAAACAGAGATGGCGACAAAGAGGCAAACCTTACGGACTGCAGCTTTAATAGATAAGACCAGTTGTTTGATTGCATGTACAGTAGTGGCTAAAAGTGATGTCTGGTCTAGGGAAATTAATATCTTCGCCCATTATTCAAATATTATTAGGAATGTGTTAAATGTTAAACATATTGCATAGGTATTGTTAGGTGTCAATAAGACTCCAGGTGGACTGTTGGCTGACAGTCCACCTGGAAACAAATGCCATGACTCCAAACTCTCTCGTGGAAGAATGCCATCGTGTTTACAACTGTGACAATGAGCGCTTACCAGGATCAACTAAAGTAGGGTGTGAGTAGTTTGCAGCTCCATTGTTGAAGTAAACTTGCACAATGTTCTTGAATTAATAATCTATATATGCACGCCGGTCTGTTATTGCAGGGACATTGACTTTACATTTTCACGCCCCTAAACATGACGCAGAACAAACAAACTGTGATTGGTTGCGTCGCATGTCTGTCAAACATCCTGGGTGGTCCTTGACCAATGAAAGCTGCAATAGACTCCAGACAGTCTGAAGGTCTGGCAATGTGAGACTAGGAGTCAATTGTTTTATTTGATGTAGTTTGCCTTTTTTTTTTTTTAAATAATTTTGTCACATAAATCTTAACCAAGTTTAGTGTTTTGTTCTTCCCTCATTTTCACGAGTTCACACTTACATATAATGTATAGAGTACATTTAATTGCGTATTTGGCGTGCTGTCCGGGGGGAGGGCTTCGAGCTCGGACTACGGCCCGAACCCAGTATGTAAGTGGTTTTGAAGGAAAAAGTGGTAAGAGGAAAAAGAGTAAAATGTGGAGCAGCGGTGGTGGAGGGATGCTGAAAAACTGTCAATGCAATGGAGGTAAGAAGGCTGCGTGTCTATATACACCTCCTTTGTTGATTAGCTGAGTACTTTCCACCTGAGTCAATTATCTGACATGTTCCTCCCGAACCTTGTTTAGTCAAACAGCATTTAAAAATATATAAAATATTCTCCTCATATTTTGATGGTTTAATCAAGCTTGTAATGGTCATTTAAAACAAATATCCCCTGGACATCCCTTTTTGGCCACTACTGTATGCCACCTCTAAATTTGTGTAAACATCTTTGCACATCTTTTTCAAGATTTTAGTTTTTTTGAATTATGCATAATTTAGCAATGAAAATACATTTATTTGTATTTATTTATTTTTATTCAAATACTGATTTCTTAAAAGCACGGATCCATTAAGGAACCGGAATCATTACAACTCAAATATCGTTAGATGTGATCGAAAAAAATCTGGTCTGTTTTTCCAAGAAAGCATTGTCCAAGCCCAAGTTAAACGTGAAAACCATTTCCACCCATGTACGATCAACTTAGCTCACAATGCTTTTGGGAAACGCAGCCGTGATCATTTTAAATGCCGATCTTCCCTGTTCATTAATCTCCACTATTCTCCATTGTGCTGTTTTGCTCTACACCTTCAGCAGTTCACTGTGTTAAATAGATACGGACCATTTTACATACAAAGAGGAGAGAAACAAAACCTTCCACTGGCAAACGTGGCAGGTGAATGGTCTAATTAGGGAATGCAGCTGAAAGGGAGAGAGGTAAAAAGTGAGAGTTACGGAAGCAGCATGAATTACAGAAGATCCATGAATTGCAGATCCATTTTATCTTTTTACTTAAAAAGAAAAACTTTTACTCAACAAAACCCTCATTAACAAACAGACACAAACATTTTGATATTCAACATAATATCATAGACCACTATTTTCCAGAGAAAAAAAATAGATCAATTAACCTTAAAACTGTTTAGACAGTCTAAGGGCCCTATCATACATCAAGCGCAATGCGGCAGCCGGCACAACGCAAGGTTTTTTGCTAGTTTCAGCCCAACGCAGGTATCATTTTCACGTCAAGCACTAGTTGTTTAAATAGCAACTGACGTGCGCACACTCTGCTTATTACACACACAGGGACACGCAGCAGCACACACACATTTTTAAATATAAAAAATGAAAGGATTTCTCTATGGAGAAGCATTCAGTCTTTCCACTCGCAAATTCCCTAGCCTGACATGGTCATACTCAATTCTAGTCAGAATATGAGTCTGGTACTGCTCCATTGGGCTGTGATTATGGGGCGTGTTTCAACTGAACCAGGAAAGACTTCAATTGGATAGACCCACAACCAATCAGAGCAACAGAGCGACGCGTAACGTTAGTTGTCAAATGTCAACAGAACTCAACTGCACTGTGTTGCCAAGTCCGTGTTTTTTCCCGCGGGATGTTTTCCATTTCCGCGGGTTGAAGCGACCCCAATTATGTGATATAAAGACCCAGGAATGCAAATTTTAGCAGGCAACCTTGCCAAAATAACATATTTTACCCCCCAAACGCCTTTTTTCCAGAGAAGTCCCGGAAAGCTATTGGATTTGTATTGAGTAGTTGGCGGGCTTTTGTTGTAAAAACCTGGCAACCCTGTCTGCACACATGCTGGAATAAGTAACGTTAGAAGAAAAAGATGAGTGTAAATGATCTTTGCCAGTGTTGTAAAAAAGAATTTAAGGATACACAGAGTACTTACCAACACGATCATCGTTTCTGAGAGAAATAGTGAAGGTGAATGCATATACGAACAAGTTCTCCGTTTAGGATAAGAGCAAATTCAACCCAAGCGCCTTTGATGACGTGGATGTTTACGTTACTGTTGATCATCTGTCCATCATCGTCTAAAGCCTGCCCTGACAATTTCATTGGTCCGAACAGTTTCTGTTCAGGCATAATTACTCCTCTATGGATCGAGTCCAGAATGAACGGCCTGAGCTCAAATGTTGTGGACGGGGCTGAGTTCGGCTGGCATCCAGGCTAGGATTTCCACCATTTAATTAACAAATCCGCCATGGTGCAAGCACAACTAAAGGGAATGAGAGATGAGACTCTGATTGGTTTATTTCACGTTACACCAACCCTTTTGGACCATGTGCCTGGCGCGCAGTCTGTCTTTTTTCGCTGTTAATCTAGCAAAAGTGGATTCGCCCTAAGTGCACCTGCGCCATGCGCTCAGACCATGCAGTCAGACGTATCCACTCATCAAAATTGCTTGAAAAATGTAAGGCGGGACTTACATGGATCGTAGGAAGTTGGGCATTGCTAACTAAATAGAGGCAGATCTGAATGGCAGTTTGTGGTCAGTTGTGGAGGATGTTTAGTCCCGCCCTGTGCCGAGACACACGTCATGAAGAGAACAGAGGGTGCTTTGAGGGGAAGGGCAGGATATTGTGTTTGATTAAAGATTATGAGTGTATATGAATTAAAAAAAATAATAATAATGCAGCTATGAATCATTTTAAAACACTGCAACAACAAAAAAGAAAGATAATCGAAGAAAGAAATTAATTTCATGGTGACTTTAAGAAACTTTTCAGATGTTTCTTGATTTTCATCATTTGATAATACACTGCAAAGCAGAATCTGTCAGTAAAGGCTCCGACGGTGGTAATTATGAAGCTGAAGAGATGCAAAGACAATACTTTTGTGTTGAGATTCATTCATGACTTCAAATTTGTTGGCCACGCAACCCACGTATAAGCACAAATGCATAAACGTTGGGAGAAAACGACCCCACGGCCACATCCACTCGATCTTATTTGATTGCGGAGCTCTCATGAAATAATCAAATGAGAGAGATATTGCTGCTGTGTCCTCAGGCTCTGTGTTCTACACACAACACAACACTCATTTATTTCTATAAGAGAAAGAGGAGGGAGAATAGAGATAATTCAGCGGTGAACTACGAGGACGAACTCGTTTTTCTGAAGATATTAAATCACACACAGCCGCTCGCAGAAAGTATTCAGGCCCTTAACAATTTCTCATTTACTGAATTACACATCTGCAGGAGAAACGCTGTGTTCTCTGTGATATTCGTGTTTCAAAGCACTAAAACATTTTTTTATTATATTTTATACTAGAGAAAAACAACCACAGACAACTGAAAGATATCGTTGTCATAAGTGCCATTCATTTAATGGCTTGCCTCAGAAATGGCAGAAATTAAAATGTAGGTCTACTGCTTTTTTTGGCTTTGCAAGCAGTTTAAGTGTTTTGCTCAAGGTTGTTTGAATGGACCATTGAGATATAATGTGTTTGAGAGACTTAAGAGATGGTGTTTGATTGTGTTATTCCTCTCATTTCTTGTCTGTGGTGGTCTTGGAATGGGCAGAAAGCCACAAGGCAGGTGGCAGGATTGACTGGTTTAAATTGGGCTATTTATCTTGGCCTCTTGGTGGCAAACGGATTGGCTCCTGCCTTACTGTCCATCTATCATTATGACTTCCCTCTGTAGAGGTCAAAACAGCAATTCTATTGACCCCCTGAGTTTTAAAGAAAGCAAGATCGTTCGGGAAATGTAGATGCACTATAGTGTATACTGCAGGTTTCTTTATTTTCTGTGGATGTCAATTTAACACACTAAGGGTTCACGGCATGGCATTTTTAGCATTTTAATATGTGCCTTGAGGTTCACTTCTAATGTTAATCAAGTTTTTTGCACAAACCAAGATAAATGTGGAAAAACTATTATTTTCAATCTTCATAGGCTTGTCAGTAAACAGCCACTGTTATGAGTGGCTCACGTCATTGCACAGGAAACCATATCAACGCCCAATCGCTATTGCACTTGAGTTAGTGTTTTGAAAACATTATCCATGTAAAATTTACAAACAGAGCGTTATATTTACTTACGGTTTGTGAGGCAGCTGCTGTCAGATCCAGTCGGCTGCTTCTTCTTTCAACAAAGTTTCTTCTCTCCATTACACTGTGCCTCATTTACAATACAATCTGCAGTCAAATTCTTTGAACAAAAATATAATTCTCAGACACAATCTGAGATCCCATTAAAAACAACCCATCCACTTGTTCCTGATGCTGGGATCCTTTTGAAGTCTGTACAGAGATGCAAATGAGCTGTTTTACCAACACGTCAAAGTGAATCTTCCTTTACGTTTCTATTTACTCTTCCATTTGTCCTGCTGTCGGGAGACTCAAGCACGTGGAATAAAATTGTATCCAGTGTAGACACTGTCAGTGATTATAATGGGTTCTATTTACTTTTTACACGACACAGCGCTTGCATCTACTGTTGGCAAATGTCATCCGTTAAGCGACTGAATGCCAGTGGGATGATGTATTACTATTCCTCAATGTCTTGCTCTGGTGGCAGTCATATGCAAAGACATTTGACCATGTGACGGCACAGGTCACCCAACATCAAAACGATCTGTTTTTGGAGCTCGCTTAAATAAATGCTTTGTTTATTATAATGAGGTTTTCAGTTCTGAAACTTTCAGGATGTTTTAACCTATTATTTTCACAAGATGTAATGTACTGTAAATGTCTGGTGTCCCCAGAATGTGTCTGTGAAGTTTCAGCTCAAAACACCCGCATTTATTATAGCTTGTCAAATTTGCCCCTATTTGGGTAAGCAAAAACATACTGTTTTTGTGTGTGTCCCTTTAAATGCAAATTAACTGCTGCTCCCGGCCCCCTTTCCAGAAGAGATGTCCCAAACGAATGTCCACAGGTGTCATTTTCTCGTCAACATACACTGCTCCCCCAAATTGGTACGAATGCCTACTTCATAAATCTTCATCAAATGTCTTTTGATGAAGACATTAATTCAGTGTTCCTGGAATGGAATGGATTTAAAATATGTATTATATTACATTTAACATTTTAAAATTATCATAAAATTTGTCTTGTGCTATGAAATTAATATTTTTTTCTGAATATGCCGTGTGCAATGCAAAGGGCGTTTGTTTGTGTTCATTTAGGACATTTGCTTCACTTTTTTTATTTTTTTATTCACCTTATTCCAAAAATGTTTCCTCAATTCTACCAACAATACTCCATAATGACAATGTGAAAGAAGTTTGTTTGAAATCTTTGCAAATGTATTAAAAATAAAAACAATGTCATGTACATAAGCATTCACAGCCTCTGCTCAATACTTTGTTGAAGCACCTTTGGCATCAATTACAGCCTCAATTCTTTTTGAGCATAATGTCTCAAGCTTGGCACACCAATATGTGGCCAGTTTCTCCTATTCTTCGTTGCAGGACCTCTCAAGCTCCATCAGGTTGGATGGGGAGCGTCGGTGCACAGCCATTTTCAGATCTCTCCAGAGATATTCAATCGAGTTCAAGTCTGGGCTCTGGCTGGGCCACTCAAGGACTTTCACAGAGATGTCCCATAGCCAATCCTTTGTTATCTTGGCTTTGTACTTTGGGTTGTTGTCCTGTTGGAAGATTAACCTGAGGTCCAGAGCTGGTTTTCATCAAGGATGTCTCTGTACATTTCTGCATTCATCTTTCCTTTGATCCTGACTAGTCTCCCAGTTCCTGCCACTGAAAAACATCCCCACAGCATGATGCTGCCACCACTCTTCCATATAGGCCTGATTGGTGGAGTGCTGCAGACGTGAGGTGCTGCTCAAGAAACATTTCTGATTATTATCAATGTTGAAAACAGTTGTGCTGCTTCATATTTTGTGGAAGATTTGAAATAGAAATCTTTTGTAACATTATAAATGACTTAAGTCACTTTTGATTTCCTCCTTGCTAAATAAATATATTAGGCCCGGTTTCACAGACAGGGCTTATATTAAGCCATTAGGCTTTTTTATTTTATTAATGTGCCTTAGAGAGAGAGATACACATTATTAATGTGTATCTTGAGCCAAAACAATGACACTGACATATTTTAAGATATGTCAGTGCAAGTTGCTTTCAGTTAAAGCAGCTCAAACATGAAACTGGGGGTTCATTTTTTTTTTTTTTTATCTTACTGACCCCAAATAGTCTGACTCTCCCGCTCCGACTCTGATTCTCGAAATGCTTATGTTCATGGCAGAATTCATCAAATGTAAATGAGGCTGGAAATTGACAAAAAATGTCTAAAATATTGGTCAAAATAAACTATAGGCCTGTGACTGTTTTCAGTGAACATTAAAACTGCACATAAGATTTATGGACCTTTAAATGCAATGAATATTCAGTTGTGTGTACAATCAGTTACATTCTCAGAAATACACTTAGCTAAGATCTTAGCTAGGATTTTAAAGCCCTCACTTGCTCTCATATTTTTTTTAAACATATTTTCATCAGTTTATTTTTCTTTTTAATAAAATTCACACAGAGAGACTGAGTCTGGAGGTGGAAATACATTTGTATTTAGGACACAAATAGGCTATATTGGACAGGAATGTTTTATTTGCTGCAACAATCTTAATCTTAACATAAACATGAATTTTATTGCTACATTATCAAGGTTGCATTTCAATGCAAAATAAACTCTGTCTCTTTATAAGAGACGGTGATGCGCTGTTCGCTGCTCTGTCCTTCAGAGGTAGGGTGTAGAAATGATCACTTTCAAGTAGAATTTGCCTAAGGACTAATTCTAATGATAGCGTTCATAAGAATAGGGTTGAACTCAGATTCAGGTTCAGAGCTCAGTTTGAAGGACTCTTCTAATATAACCTGTGTAATATATGTAATAATCACTCTTTCTGCAGGACTCTTTTTATACTTCAGGGCTAAACTTTGTCAATCATCATTTGATCTTTCTTTCTTGACAGCTCTTTCATTTTCTTTGTTAGTTGTTTTCTCTGGATGCATCGCAGACACCCCGAAAGGCCTTTTAGAGACAGATCATGAAAAAGATGAAGCACTCGAGCCAAAAAGTTCTGCAAAGCTGATTCGTATTTATTTGCTGAAATAAGAAATTGGAAAGTTCTCACTCTGGTGCTTCTGCGACCCCCCGATGGCGACTCGCCCGGGATGAGTTTAACTTCACGCTGCTTGCACTGCAGGTTTGTTTCATTATGACATCTGTTAAAGAAAAAAATCCTCAAACTACTGCATAACAAAGCTGGAGTCACCGGCAGACTTTGCCCACAGGCTTGGCCTTTCTGTAGGTTCAGCGCTGGCAGTCCTAATGAGACACGAGGGACTCGGCGCTTAGAACCAGAAACTTCTGCATCATGAGAGAGAAGGGCTGGAGACTTCCGTCCAGGGTCTGATCGATGAACAGGACAAGATGACAATTCAGCTGGAAAGTGCAATGTAAGAAGTCTAAATCTGAGCTCTCTTCACTGGGGAACATTCTCGACTCCAGAAGCACAAGCAGGAACACGTAAGCTCTGTTCCCAAACCTAGTGAGCTGCCTTCCTAGACAGCATGTTAAAGCATCACAGACAGACCAAGCAAAGCTTGTTTAATGGGACATTCAATATATTTACCAACAAAATAGGTTTCACTTTATTTCGATAGAAAGTTTAGATGTTCTACTATCTAGAAGTAACTTTGCAACTGCATGTCAACTAAGGGTGTGTTCACACTTGCAGTTCGGCTCGTTTGGTCTGGACCAAAAGTAAAAACATTTAGACGTGACCAGGCGCGAGGCAAGTGTTTTTTGCTAGTTTCTGCCCAACGCAGTTATCATCTTCACGTCCAGTGCCACGTAGTTTAAATAGCAAATGCACTCATGTCCATCTGTTCACCCATGGGTGTGCTGGTCTGAAAGCGAGGTGTGTTCAGGCGCATTGTTGGTGTGTTGCTATGTTGAGGAACTGAGATCGTTAGGGCCCTTTCTCCTGGTCCGCTTAGCGTTCATACTGGTATTTTAACACTGAGTTTGTTTGTTTGTTAACAGGTGCGCAACAAACAAGTGGACCGAGACTGCTGTAAAGATGGGTGCTCACCTGTTAATGCAAAGCAGACCATGACTACATTTTTTTTTTGGTCCGGACCAAATGAACCAAACTACAGTTGTGAACACACTATAACTCTCATATTAAGAGTATTAGTTAGTAGAATAAGTTCACATGTAGTTGCAAAGTTACTTATAGTTAGTATGTCTAAAGTGCTCAATCGAAATAAAGTGTAACTTAAAAATACCATTCAAAAGTCATGGGGTCAGTATTGTTTAATATTTTTGAAAAAAGTCTCTTATGCTCAATGCTGCAAATATTTGATCAAAAATGTAATAAGAAAACATTTTGCAGTGTAAATGCTCATGTGGCCGAATGAGTTCAAACAGCCATAAAGACCGCCTACTCTCTGCCTACCGACCTAATGTGATTTAAACTTTGTTGGCTGGAGACCCAAGTTTGGTTTGAAGATGAAAAACTTACCAAGCACAATGTTCTCTCACCATTCCTGATTTCTAACACACACTCAGTGTATGGCTGGTCTTGCGGCTCAGGGCAGAAACAAAAAACGTCGTCTCTGTGCTCATTCATTTGTAAAGTGTGCAAACTTATTTCATCCATTAGATCAAAAGATCTGAACAAACCCATACATTTACCCACCCAAAGACCCTCCTCTCAAAGAAATCAGGACAGAAGTGGTTGAAAGTGGACAAAAGAGACGGATTAAAACACCAGGTGTAAACGGGAATGTGTCTCCCTCGTCTACTCGTGATCCGATTGACCAAAACGCATCTCAATACCAGGTGTAAACACGGCCAATGTTGAAAACAGTTGTGCTGCTTCATATTTTTGTGTTTTTCGTCTTTTTTGCAGGATTCTTTGATGAATAGAAAGTTCAAAAGAACTTGTTAGAAATCTATGAATTTATAAATGTCTTTACTATCGAGCTGATTACATTTTTCATATGTATTGCATATGTATACATTCGGTATTTTTGTGATATGCTCTTAAAGGTGCAGTAAGTGATTTCTGAGAAATGCTGTAGATATCTGAAATCACCAAAACAAACACGCCCCTACGCAAAAGGATCACACCCCTATCTTGATAGCTCCGCCCCCAAATTTACATACATGCTGTGCAAAACAGGCACCTCCCCCCTCATGAGTGGACACGCCCCTTGCTGCTGATTGGCTACACATGTGTTTTGGTGCTCGGTCCAATCCACTTTCAACAGCGTTGTCCCAAAAAAAAAAAAACATTAATTTGAAGAGACAAATCAATAATCACAACAGACACACTTTGTTTTAATGATCAAACAAGAACAACAATCCGATCACAATAAACTTAAAGCAAGACGATAATGATTATACTATTGAAAATTTCCACGCAGAGAGAGGACGCTAATGTGAAATTGAAGGTAAATATTCAGTGCTACTGTTCTCCAATTAGCATAAACATTAACCTGAGCACAAACATAAGTTTTAATTACATGGAACATTGACATTTCAATTTATACTTTTCGGTAATGATAGGGTAGCTATAATTCACTCATTACTGGAAAGAATTGATTAAAATATGTCAGTTAAAACAGGCTCACTGCATGAGTTAATGAATTGTCACATACATTTCTGCCTTATTTAACTCATTATTCCACTAAATAAATAAATAGATATTTAAAAATCAACACAATCTGAATTTCACTGAATATAGATCAGATCACCAGTTATGATTCAGGAGTTTGTGAAGATTATAGCAACATATACATTTACACAAGTGTTTAAAAGAATCGCATGAAGCTAATTGATAAGTGATGATGGAATTTAGACCAAGAAGAACAACCACATAATCTCCATAACTCGAATTATTTTATGATGCTGTTCACTTTATTTAAGCAATTCATCTTGATTTAACACAATTATATCAGGTTTCTGGTTCAAATCGAATTGATTCATGTTAAACCGACTTAAAACCGTTACTCTTTGACATAACTTGATGTTTCCATTTGGAAATAACATGTTTCAATCAAGTAACCCAATCAAACAGGACTTTCACTTCCCATCATGCTTTGCAAAGGGGCTGAACTCGGAGAGTAAATGTTTAAATAAAGTGCTATTTGATGCATTTTTAACCAGATGAGAAAATGGAGAGATCTTTTAATGCTTAATATTTTGTTATGTTGGTATTTATTTATGTTGGTATTGTGGTGAAGTGTAGAGCATGTGCTTGGGGTGAGGACCTGTTAATAACAATTAAAGTTGTTTTAATAGTAAAAAAATACTGCTTTGGGCATGCAATGGCAAGGATTTAACAAAACCATATTCTAGCTAGCCAATAAGATCAGGTTTTGTTAATGTTGGAAAAATAGTATTTCACTAAATAAAAATAATCAATTGAACTGCATTACTTGTTTTGGGTTTTTATAATAATTTTAGTGTAATTAAACTTAATAGTTTTGGACAAAATTAAGTTAACCTGTTTTAACTAAATGGCATTGAATTAACCTTATGTTAAAAATGTAAGTTTACTGAAATAAACAATGTTAATTCAATTCAACATAACCCAATTATGTGGAACCTGTTGACATAAAATAATTAAGTAAATCCAACGTATCTTTTTTCGAGTATAGAACATATTCATACCAAATGATAGCTATTGTTGCAGAAACATGCGGAAAATATAAATAACCAGTAGATGTGGCCAAAGTTTTTTGGTAGTGTAAAAAAAAAAAAAAAACTAATAATAATAAATAACAAAATTGTGCAAACTAGTTCCCAAAGCATTTTGCAGGCGTCTGTTGGAAGCACTAACTTTGGCTCTGGGCTGTTATTTGTCAAAAACACAAGTGCTGTCAGAGAAACAGTGCAATGAGGAAGCTGCACTAACTATGTTACTCAGTGGAACTGGAGACCCGTGTGGCTCCCCGCGGCCGGCGCTGGCAGCGGCTCCACAGACAGGCCGCGCGGCTTTGATGGAGTGCAGCCTGCTGGCAAATTCTGTTTCCCCTAAATTAGGCTCTGAGTGAAGCGGCAGCACTGCATTCGTACAACAGCGCAGGAAAAAGGCCAAGGTGGCAGTGGTCAACCAAAAATAATACAAACAGGACTATAAATAAGTTTGAGCAACTTCATGCCCTTCTTCAGTGTTTCCCACAATTAGACACAGACCTTCATACATGAGAGTGGAAATCCTTTGGACATGTTTGAACACCTGGAATATAGGGCACTTGAAGGAAGACCTATTTTTGTGATAGTTTTAAGCTGCTTTTGTCATTTTTAGAGCCTGACAGAAAAATCTGCATCAAAAAACAGCGGAATAAAAAAAATGACACCATTGTGTTCCATAGAAGAAACGATTGGAAGGATTCACTATAAAAAAAGTGAAATTTACAGTAAAAAAAATATACCGCAAATATGGCAGCCACATAGATTGTATGGATTGAACTTAAATTTAAAAGTACAAAACTGTATATTTCATTAACTGGTGGAATATTAACATTATATCATGATGATTCAAAATGCATCGCAATAAGCTGAGGATAACACTAATATATAATTTCTGCAGCAGTGACATATGCATAAATACATAACACTACATGGTCACACATGTGACACTAAGATAATGAGAAAAAAACATTAATGTAACAACATAAGATGGAAAATTAAAAGATCGAAAATATGTTTAACAGTATTTTACTGTAATTGATCTGATCGATCAATTAGATCTATTACAGTTTTTCACCATAGTAAGGGGACTTAATAGTGCTCCTATTATGCTATTTTTAAGGCTCCTTATTTAGTTTTGTCATCTCCTACAACAGGTTAACATGCATCAAAGGTCAAAAACACGTTCATTTTCTCATAATATACACTGCACATCAGCACATGTTTCAATGATTCTCAAACGACTCGACAGATGAATCAGTCCTCCCCTCCGTGAGCTTCTCTGCTCTGATTGGTCAGACGGCCCAGTCTGTTGTGATTGGTCAACCGCTTACAGCTCACGTCGGAAACAAAGGACCATCACCATAACTGAACTTCAGCTCCGGAGGCTTCCTAGAGCTCAGTGATTGTACACACAGTAAAGACAGTAACGATGATGTCATTTTACCATATCAATCCGAGCACGAGTCCGATGATGAAACATTGGAAGAACTAGTTATTCAACCCGAACCTCCATCAGAAGGACGACTCGAGCAGGACGTTTCTCAGTGATACGAGACTCGTTCTGAGGTTCATTATGGGATGTTTCAGCTGTAATTCCTCACCATCAGCATTAACAAGAGTACGTCCATCAACAAACCCATGTGTGTATTTCTGATTTATTGCGGTGCTCATGCGGGAACTGAATCAATAACAGCGCATACATTAGCCCAGCACTGACGTGAATGACTGATGTAACAAAGTTTGTAAAACAAATCTTGCTCCATCCTTTCTCTTTACTCAAAGTAGTAAGAACGACAGCCAATCTGCATTAATAGACAGTTTTAGATGATAGTGGCCCACAGATAATGAGCAGAAGTATATCAGTAATAACGCGAATTAGCCGGTTTGCTAGAAACGTACACAATATAAAACACAAATCATGTATTTTGAACACCCCGTATAAAATAAATACATCAACAATTAATCATACTTACAAGTTTCAAAGATTTCATTTATCTCTCTCGTTTTCTCTCTATATATAACTTTGTCCACATTTTAGAGAGTATGCTAGCGGTACTAATAAAATGTCAAAGATCAGTTTGTGCCATTTCTCCTACAATTAATGAAGTATTGCTATTCATAGGTTTAAGAAAAGAGGCCTGTGACGCTCACTAGCACATGTGCTTAATTGGCTTATCCATCCCTTCGGTGCCCACACCAGCTCTATGTAAAATATCTCCTCCACTATACATATAAATACACATACTCACCTCGCACAGCATGATTTACCCGAGCAGGACGTGTTCCTCCATCAACGTCTTTTATTGGTCCTGGAACAACATTCCTTGAAACACAACAACCTGCACCTCCTCTAACACTGAGACAGTCAAAGTTTGTCTTGATCAACTTTACTAGATCGAATTACGCAATTTGCATCATCTTCACATTTATATGCAACTGCTTTTATACAGAAAGAAGGTGGTCAGATTAACCCTGTCCACATATATTATGGTTGTTTTTTGGCCTGTGGCAAAACCTTTTTTGATTATTAACTCATGCATATAATCTATTTGTATCTCTGTAAGATCAACATGAAGGTTTGTGAATTTCAGAGTGTGAGCATTCAGATCAGGGCTTAGGTTTTCTGCAGAAAAATGTGAGTGGTGTTTGCCAGTACAGAACTCTCTTTTTTAGACTCTAGAACAAAACACAACTTTAAAGTTTTTTCTACATAAAAAAAGTTTTTAATGTTTTGCATTTAATAGGTTCTTACAGCCTATAAGAGCATGTCATTGCGATGATAAACTGGTCCGCTGGGTTCAGAGAAGTGTACTGGAGCTCGGTGCATCACATCCGCATGTAGGCCACCTGATGAGAGAGGATCGACAGACTAGGTTTAGAATACCGTACATACTGCACTTACATGCAAAAACCATAGAGTATTTAAAATACTACATACTAAAAAATGTGCATGATGGATGCAATTAATCACGATTAATCGACTGCCCAGCACTATTAAAGATGTATTTACTGTCACTTTACTGTCAATTTAATGTATCCTTGCAGAATAAAAGTATTGATTTCTTACAAAATAAAATATTACTGAGCCCAAACGGTTTTGAATGCTAGTGTATAAGCCAAAATTCTTGTGAGGTCCTCTATGACTTCTATAGGGGCTTTTGCACTGGATGAACCTTTTCATAGTTCCGGCATGTTCGCACCACAGAAACTAGGAAGGATTTTAGTTTCTAGGAACTCCTTTTGTGGGAACTAAATTAGCTCCTATCTCAGAGTAGGGTCTAACCCAGCACAACAGGAACTACCAGTGACGTAAGTGTATGCTGATTAGCTGAACGCATGTGAAACACTGGCACCCGCTATGTTTTAAAAAAGCTGTGTACACACACACACACACACACAAATATTATAGCCTATATATTTACTCCACAAACTCTAACGCTAATACTTTTGCATATACTGTCTACTTTCTTTGTATTACAGTGGTATCTAATAACGTATTAGACAGGACTGTTAAACAGATTATAAACTAATGGAGAATGGGAAAGCTGTGTGCTCAGGCTCTGCCGCTCTCAGCGCCGTCGTGGCTTACGTCACTTCAGAGTTTTTACTGGAGATGCGAATGCAACCAGTAAAATGGCCCTAGGGGAACTACCCTGGAGGAGATTTCCTAGAACTACCGGGTGCAAAAGCCCCTTATTATTCATAAGCGATGACCCACAGCTGGGTGTGCATTAGGCTGCGAGTTTAATTACTTCAAAAACAGCCTTACACCCCATCCATCTGCTGAGAAATTACTAATTCTGGGATCTTTCTGGGTCTGTCACGATAGGTCGATACTGATAATTATTCGACATCAATATTTTAATCGACTGATAATTGGATATTATTTTACCCTTTAAATACTGTTTTCACGCTTTGACTAAAATAACCGCTTCCTCCACACCACTAGTATGAGCTAACGTTATGCGCGTTATGTCATAGTTTCCAAGGATGAGGGGGGCGAGTGAAGCAGAGTCGAGTGCAATGTCAAACGAGTTTGTTAGCAAAAGTTTTCAAAGGCCGAAGGGGTCTAAAGTATGGGAGCACTTCAGATTAGCTGATAATAAAAAGGTGGTTTGAATACTCTGAAAGGTTTCATTGGCAGCACAAGCTCGATGCATAAACATCTGAAGAGGAAACATACTGTGTCTTATTCTGGATGATGGGCCGCCGGAAAAGGAAAAGCCACAACCACTGTTAGCGTTTTTGTCCATTAAATTAACTTTGTAGGCAGAACTATTAAAATCCACTTTCTGCTAAATACTCTTTGAAGCAAGAGAAGTTGGGTCGCGAGTCACGAGCACTGGAATTCAGAACCACTGTAAGGCGCGTGTCCATTTAAGCGTGATGGTTTTTTCATGTGGCTCGCTGGCATATCCAATTGTTTTCAATAAAAGTGCCGCATTTTTAGAACGCCATGAGCGTCAATTCACAGAGAGTTGAAGAATGTTCAACTGAGTAAAGCGCAGCGCTCATCACTCACTTTTTTTCACACGGTCGACCAATCACAGTGGAGGAGGGGAGGGACAAATACAACACATTCTGCTTGTACAACATCAACAGATGAAAACAACAAACATAATAACGGAACTAAATCATTTAAAACAAGAGCCAGAGCAAACACTTTACATCATATCGGCATTTTTATATATAAACATTACAGGAATCAACTATCTGTGAAATGAGATACTTCACTACATTTCCGCGGATATGTCTCAACTATAGACTGTAAAAAATAGGTCTTAAACAGCCAGGCGTTTTCAGCTGGCTCTGTTGAGACTCTTAGCTTGCTATGATATGGAATATCCATGGAAGTGTTACTATCAGAGACGGGACCAAGTCACACATGTGCAAGTCTCAAGTAAGTCCCAAGTATTTTTTTCTTGGGCAAGTCAAGTCCTGTAGTAGGTCAAGTCAAGTCACCTTATTATTGTAATTTTACCAGCAGAATCCACTAGATGGCTATAGTACTCAATGGCTGTATATAGGCTGAACTTTATGAACCAATGTATAAAACTAATTGGATCCTCATAAGTTTTTTACTATCTCAAGTTAAAATTGTAATAATAAAAAAAAAAAGTAGTAGATAATTTATTGTTTATTTAAAAATAAAATAAAAAACACACATCAAATTTCAATAACTAATTGGTACCAAATGGGTAAGAATGCATGCCTTGCTTTTGTCATCTTGCGAATAATTGTTGAAGCCGAAAGCGATGACCCTCGTTACCCCTCCGGCTGACATGTTGATGTGATATCTGATCTAAGTGGGCGTGGTGTGCGTAAGGTAAGAGAAGGCATGACTGATGATAGTGTCGTGATCCAGTTATGACAACGCTATTCTCAGCCTGCGCTCCAGCTGGGTCAAAAAAAAAAAATTCATATATTTTATATTCAAACTGAAAAAATTATGTGATTAACACTCAAGTCATTCAATTCCTCGTGTCTCAAGTCAAGTCAAGTCCAGAGTCTTTAACTTCCAAGTCCGAGTCAAGTCATAAAAATAGCGACTTGAGTCGACTCGAGTCCAAGTCACCAAGTCTCGAGGCCCCATGTCTGGTTACTAGCATCCCATTTCACAGATAGTTTGTTTTTGTATTGATTCTATATAAAACGTATTTGCTGACTTTCTCTTTTTGTTGTTATGTTTGTTTACAAATGTGTACCTTTTACATTTTTATTCTTTTAGTTTTACCTTTTGTCAAGGACTTGTTTATATTTGTACGTTTTTATGGTACACTACTGAATGCCAAGGTTGCAAGTTAAATTAAATGTTTTTAAGTAAAATAGTTAATTTTTGAGGGAAATTATTTGTTTAGATTAATCAATTAATCAATAAATTAGTCGATAGATTAATAGATATAAAAATAGTCATTAGTGGCAGCCCTAGATCTTTCATTTACATTAAAAAACGAAATAGATGAAAAAATGGCCACTGAACTCTGATAGCAAAATGTGAAACATGCCAAACAGAAAACAGCAGCATTAACCACATTTGCTTCATGCCAGCCTTGAGTCGTGCTGTGACGGACGATGTTGAACTCTCACTCAAGGATTTATCCCTCATGGCCTTCAGTGTGCTTCACACTCCCAGTAACTCATGCACATCATAAAACAGGCTGTCAAACCAGCAGCATTTCAATACATCAGAGCTAGGGGTGAGTGGTGCGACCAAACCCTTACATCATAGTAACTGATAAACTGTAGTACACTACCCTTCAAACGTTTGCGGTAAGTACTTTTTTTAATCAAAAGTGACAGTAAAGACATTCAGGGTTAATAAATGTTCTATTCATAAAAGTATCTTGAAAAAAATGTACCGACCCCAAACTTTTAGTTGGTTTAATTCAAAATTAAATGACAAATTAATTTAAATTGGACGCATTATGAATGACCACTCTGGCTTCACTGCAAAAACAGGGTTCTCTAGAGTGGTGATTCTTTCTTATATTAGCTGGATTAACTTCCATCTGAACGCTGGAAAACATCTATTCATGCAAACCTGTTCCACTCAATCAAGCTTTTTTATCTATATAGGTCAGGTGTTTGCATGTGAGTGGATGTTCTCAGCACAACAAAGGCGTTGAATGAACTGTACACAGCATTCCCAGAGGCACATATGCTTGATGGCTCGATGTCTGCCTGACATTTTATCATCAGAGCACTACAAAAATTGGCAAGATGAGTGATAGTTTTCCACTCGATGGAGAAAGTTCAATGTCTCCAACAGCTAGAGCAGAAAAAACAAGTTGCTAGCCAAAGAAACAAGTTCATTATCTGAATTCAGATTAAACCATGGCTACATAAGAAATCCCAGTAAGAAGCTTGATTATTGTAACGTTAAGCTTTTGGGATTTAAATCACGCTGCAAATGATCTGAGCTCAACAGGGTGACAGTTAGGATGTTCCCTTAGAAGGTTGCTGCCTATATAGATAACACATTCTCACTCCCACCGTGTCAAAAGCTGAAGTATGGTCAAGCATCACTAGTAAGATGCTGAAGGTAGCCCTACTCAATTGCTTTCAATGAGAAACCTTTGGTGTCAACACACAGACGCAAAGGACATGGGAATTATCATCATGAAATGATATAATTTTATTTTGTTTACATTACACTATTTAGACATTTTTGAGCAGCTAACATGACCCTTAAAACAAACCATTTGTCAATATAAAACACAGGATATAGCAGGCCGATGCAACAACAGTCACAATTTATTAAAAAAATCACAAATATTCCAAGTCTTCTGAGACCAAACGATTGGTTTGTGTGAAGAACAAACCCAAAAGTGATTCAAAACCCAAGATGCCTTGTGAGTGAGATATAGACATGTTTTAAAATGGAGCCAAACTCCACATGCCCTACATAATAATTAATCATTAAAAATTGGTATCAGAATCAGACCCATTCCCTCACACCTCAAGTGCTCCAGTGTTATAGATCCTTCACAAACACCCGATTTTCCAGGAACTCCTGAACACCGCTTGTAAAATTCTCCTCCTTATCTGCTTATTGACACTTTTTTTTCTGTCCGAAAAATAGACTATTTTGCAGAGTATAAAGCTGCACCTCAGCATCAGCACTATTTTCCTTCATGGATCAAGCCCTGAAACTCTTCACAGTGAGTTTAAGAGAAAAGACTGCCAAGAGACAGATGTTTTGTCTCCTTAATTGGGAGCAAATATGCTGGGGAAATTACAGAAACTGAGGCAAGCATTTCAACCAGGATAACTGCCTGATACCAATGCACGTCTGCTTCAAAGAGATAGTTTTTTTTTTCATTAGCATACTTCTTTTCCACTGAAAGGCATTTCAGCTTAAGCAATGCGCTTGAGAGGTACTAATGTCAGCTTAGCTGAAGGTGGGCAATTAAAAATGCCATCAAATTAGGTGATGGATAACAAAACTTTTACTCATTAGCTGCAAAGATGAAAGAAAGAAAAATATATATGAACAGTCACATATAGAAGGTAGTAAGAAGAGCTTTGCTATTGTCAGTGAAACACATACATCATTATTCTGCTGGATCGGTCTCCATCCTTTATCATTGTAAATCCTGTCTAGATATAGTGGACATAACATTATGGAAACAGCACTTGGCCGGTGTGGCACTCTGCTCAATATTCTGCTCTGTGCCACGTATAAACTGATTAGGTTGTTGGTGAATTTGGAGGACACACGTGACAATGTTTGTTTTTAGTACAATTGACCAAACCTACACTACAAAACAATCAAAAAATAGTGCAAAACCTATTAACCCTTTAGATTATTACATTAGAGCTAAATGTGTGTGTGTTTGTATATATATATAGCATCCGGAATGTATTTACAGCACTTCACTTATTTCATATTATTTATGTCATATACTCCATAATGACAATGTGAAAGACGTTTGTTAGAAATCTTTGCAAATGTATTAAACCTAAAAAACTCACATGTACATAAGCATTCACAGCCTCTAGAGCTAACTGTGTGTGTGTGTGTGTGTGTGTGTGTGTGTGTGTGTGTGTGTGTGTGTGTGTGTGTGTATATATAACATCCGGAATGTATTTACAGCACTTCACTTATTCCACATTTTGTTATGTTACAGCATTATTCCAAAAAGGTTTAAATTCATTATTTTCTTTAAAATGCTACAAACAATACCCCATAATGACAACGTGAAAGAAGTTTGTTAAACCTAAAAAACTCACATGTACATAAGCATTCACAGCCTCTGCTCAATACTTTGTTGAAGCACCTTTGGCACCAATTACTGCCTCAAGTCTTTTTGAGTATGATGCTACAAGCTTGGCACACCTATTTTTGGGAAGTTTCTCCTATTCTTCGTTGCAGGACCTCTCAAGCTCCATCAGGTTGGATGGGGAGCGTCGGTGCACAGCCATTTTCAGATCTCTTCAGAGATATTCAATCGAGTTCAAGTCTGGGCTCTGGCTGGGCCACTCAAGGACTTTCACAGAGTTGACCGTAGCCAATCCTTTGTTATCTTGGTTGTGTACTTACAGTTGTTGTCCTGTTGGAAGATGAACCTTCACCCCAGTCTGAGCCTCATCTTTCCTTTGATCCTGACTAGTCTCCCAGTTCCTTCCACTGAAAAACATCCCCACAGCATGATGCTGCCACCATCAAGCTTCACTGTAGGGCTGGTATTGGCCAGGTGATGAGCGGTGCCTGGTTTCCTCCAGACATGACGCTTACCATTCAGGCAAAAGAGTTCAATCTTTGTTTCATCAGACCAGATAATTTTGTTTCCTTCAGGTGCCTTTTGGCAAACTCTAGGCGGGCTGTCATGTGCCGTCTGGCCACTCTACCATATAGGCCTGATTGTTGGAGTGCTGCAGAGATGGTTGTTCTTCTGGAAGGTTCTCCTCTCTCCACAGAGAAACGCTGGAGCTCTGTCAGAGTGACCATCGGGTTCTTGGCCATCTCCCCGACTAAGGCCCTTCTCCCCCGATCGCTCAGTTTGGCCGGGGCCAGCTCTAGGAAGAGTCCTGGTGGTTCCAAACTTCTTCCACTTACGGATGATGGAGGCGACTGTGCTCATTGGGACCTTCAATGCTGCAGAAAATGTACCCTTTCCCAGATCTGTATCTCGATACAATCCTGTCTTTGAGGTCTACAGACAATTTCTTGGTCATCATAGCTTGGTTTGTGCTCTGACATGCACGGTTAACTGTGGGACCTTATATAGACAGGTGGGGGTGGGTGCCTTTCCAAATCATGTCCAATCATACGTTTTAATGTATCTTTATTTATACGATCATCTTGAGGAGGAAAATGGCTTTGACCGAGATACAGAAGATGTAACTGAGGAATGATAGAGGGAGATGAGGTGAGGTATTTATCATATTACAGAGAAGGAACCCCATATGATCTGTTCAACCTTCGTCTAGATCAGTGCTCCGAGCTTTAGACGTACTGCATGCATCTCCACTTCCAACGAAAGACTATCGTTTCCTTGGAAAGTGATTTAGGCGAAGAATAAATGCTCTGTTAGATTCAAGAGTTATTAGTCATTATTTTCTGTTATATGTCCAGACTGGATATCACCTCTTCATTTCAGACCAGTCTAATTCAATGCATAATAAAACAATGCCATTCATTAAATTAAAAGCATGCAAATAATGAATAAAACTATCAAGTAATGTCATGGCAAAGGCTGTGAATACTTATGTACATGTGTTTTTTTCATTTTTATTTTTTAGAGAACATATGTATATAAACTAAATGAAACAACAAATCTCTTAAATATTTTCTTATTTCATTAAACATTTTCATTTAAATTTAATTTAAAAATTGACCTCTATTTTAATTAAAAAGGCTTATTTCTGCTATTGTAGGCTGCTTGGCCAGAGTCTCCTCAATGCCCTGCATCTTTGGAAGCAGAGAAAAATTCTGTGCACACTGCCATGCTAAATGGGGTCTCGCACACTCAACGCACACAACCACCCAGAACATGATAACGGCATTTTTGCTGGGCACATATTCACGCTTGTGCGGATGCAGCGAGTATAAACCAGACTTTAACAGTATACCCATGCCAAGGGATTTCAAACTTATTTTTACACCTAAGCAAAGAAAAAAACGAAACTTCGCTATGACTGAGTATATCACTATGAATTTTTGCTTACTCAGTTTCTCCACACTCACTTTCAATTTCTTCTTCTCCATTCTTAATTTGGATATTTACTGTGCATTTACTGTATGTATAAGGTCCACAACTTCAGTAAAACAATATTTGAACTCCATTACCTTAGACCTATTTCTTATTTCACATTCTCGAACCAGCATATCACAAAAGGCATTCTGGGTTGAGCGAGCAGCCCTAAGCTGACTGAGTGAGTGGAATCTTCAGAAGGGCGCTCTCTGCTCTGAAGGAAATATTAACGCTCCCTTCCCCACTCTGCTCCACTCACATGCTCTGCCTCAGATATTTCAGAGTGCTTTGGTAGAAAAAGGTGTCCAAGTCACATCAATTAACCACTGGGGTACCTCAGGGTTCGTTGTTTGGACCTTTTCTTTTCTCGATATGCACTACTTCAATGGGACTCTTGTTGTGGTCTAACGAACACACAGCGACTGTACAGATCTCAGGGCTTTTTGTTTTCCCAGTCAGCCAAGCCATTAAACAATTTAACCAGAATTCCTCCTTTACCTAAATCATTTAACAACAAAAATGCAACATGACTAAACTCTCTTTATAGATTGCTGAAAGGATGATGTATTTTTCTAGGCCAAACCCATGAAACGAGTTAACTTGCACTTCTGGTTCCGATTCATGCTAAAATCAACGTTTTTATTGGGTAAAATACGTGAATTAAGGTCTGTGGTTAACACAAGCTCAACATGTTTTCAGTAATAACCCCTTGTTTTTAATTGTAATTGTCTAAACAAGTGTTTAAATGGGACTACGGAGGTTGTCGGACATTATACACCATCACACTGAATGGTAAACTCATCTACACACTAGTCACTTTTACATTTTATCGATGTTTAAAAAAAAAAAAAAAAACACTGAAAGAGTTACTTCTGCCAAATATTAGGCCTTAAAATTCATAAAAGTTGTGTTCATTTGTTAAGAATATCATCATGATCAAAAAGTGTAAGAATAATTAATTTTTGCTATAATCCAAAAGCCAATGGAAAAATCATATTGGGTTTTTGTCCAGAGAATCAAGGTGATGCAAACTTACCAATTGGTTACAAAAATTCATCATCACTGTTCAGCTCTATTTCATTTAGTGTCACACCTACATTACTTTGCCCAGTCTGTACTTTTCTAGGCAATTTTGGGACTTCTCATTAAGGTGTTTCTCATTACTGTCTCTTTAGGATGAATAGCTTGTTTGATAGTCCTCTATTTTATGTCGCTTTGGATAGAAGCATCTGTTAAATGTAATGCAAGAAAGGAGTTGGAGATAATGAACTATAATGACTAAGCAGTCCAGTATGACTAAGTATGTGACCTGATATGAGTTCATGCAGCGCAGGAATGCAGGCAGCCTGAAGGTGCTGGACATCAGAAGCTTCTGGATCTCCTCACATGTGCTCTGAGGGAGGGGCAGAGGGTGCACGCTAATGTCCTTCTCCCAGACATCCACAACACTAGAACGAGAGAAAGAAAAACAGAAGATATGAGAGAGAGAGAGAGAGAGAGAGAGAGAGAGAGAGAGAGAGAGAGAGAGAGAGAGAGAGAGAGAGAGAGAGAGAGAGAGAGAGAGAGAGAGAGAGAGAGAATTATGCCACACACTCCTCATTTCACTCCAGACAGAAAAAAGGGAAATGTGTGAGAACATTTGTTGAATCAATTATCAGTAAATTGAGGCCACATCCACACGACACCAGAGGTTTCCTTATGGGATGATTTTAGACTCAAAATGATTAATACATGCACACACAATTATCCATGAACTTTTCACTATCCACAAACAAATGCCTTTCAACTTGTATGTGCAAAACACAGAATTGCATGAATGTGTTGCAGTTTGTACAAATAGAGACATTTTTAATACAAATGTTTTATTTTTCATTAGTGTATCATAATTTGCACATGCAACAAATAAGATGTGCATTTGTGGATCATGTGACGCGTGTGCATTTATTGACGTCTTTTCTGCATTGATCTCATTTTATTCATTTGGATTTTGAGACTTTCATTTCGCGTTTTCAAGCATTTCACAAACCACACACAAACAACTACCAGTGAATGCGCCTGGTGCTGATTATTAATGTATGCACAACTACCAAATGTGCATTTCTACATTAAAACTTTACAACTTGTATGTGCAAAATCTAGATTGACATGAATGTGCAGTATTTTGTACAAACAGAGACATATTTGTGAATACAAAAATTCGATGTTGGTCAGAATTTGAGCGTGCACGAGTACGATGTGCATTTGTGGATCCGGTGACGCGTGTGCATTCATTGACTCGTTTGTGAGTCGATCCTATTTGATTCATTTGGATTTTGAGACTTTCATTTCGCCAGTTTGGCCTTGCACGATCCACACACACAGCTGTCTAAGAAAACCTGCTACCACTAGATGGCAGTATTCTGCGAAACAGACAACGGCACCGGAAGCGTTCTTCTGCCTATAAAACACTTAATATGAAATATAGCGCATAAAGTTTAGCCTACTCAATATCATTGAGTTTTAATATCATCGTCTAACTGCATTAAGCCACATTAAGCAATTTCTTTTATAATAGGCTGATTAGGCTCTGGGAGAAAACGCTTAGTCCCCACATGGAAAAATACTATAGTATATTATAGTAAAATTACTCTAGTAAATACTATAGTGTTTTTGAATATTTCTATAGTAAATGTACTACAGTAAATTAACGAAGTGTAGTAAATACTATATAATATACTACAATTTACTGTAATATCGTTACCATATGGTTCAAAACACTATAGTAGGCCTTTACTAATTTATTGTAATTTTACTATAATATACAATAGTATTTTTCCATGTGGGGACTAAGCGTTTTCTCCCATAGAGCCTAATCAGCCTATTATAAAAGAAAACTGAGTAGGCTACACTTTATGCGCTATATTTCATATTAAGCATTTTATAATGGTTTTCTATAGGAGAAAAATATTGAGATAAATGTTGTGTTCATAACTTAATCTGCTTGCCTATACTGTTAAACGTTTTTCTCGTCTTTATAATGAGGAAACATTAAGTGTTTTATAGGCAGAAGAACGCTTCCGATGCCATTGTCTGTTTCGCAGAATACTGCCATCTAGTGGTAGCAGGTTTTCTTAGACAGCTGTGTGTGTGGATCGTGCAAGGCCAAACTGGCGAAATAAAAGTCTCAAAATCCAAATGAATCAAATAGGATCGACTCAAACGAGTCAATGAATGCACACGCCACCGGATCCACAAATGCACATCGTACTCGTGCACGCACAAATTCTGACCAACATCGAATTTTTGTATTCACAAATATGTCTCTGTTTGTACAAAATACTGCACATTCATGTCAATCTAGATTTTGCACATACAAGTTGTAAAGTTTTAATGTAGAAATGCACATTTGGTAGTTGTGCATACATTAATAATCAGCACCAGGCATTCACTGGTAGTTGTTTGTGTGTGGTTTGTGAAATGCTTGAAAACGCGAAATGAAAGTCTCAAAATCCAAATGAATAAAATGAGATCAATGCAGAAAAGACGTCAATAAATGCACACGCGTCACATGATCCACAAATGCACATCTTATTTGTTGCATGTGCAAATTATGATACACTAATGCAAAATAAAACATTTGTATTAAAAAAATGTCTCTATTTGTACAAACTGCAACACATTCATGCAATTCTGTGTTTTGCACATACAAGTTGAAAGGCATTTGTTTGTGGATATTGAAAAGTTCATGGATAATTGTGTGTTCATGTATTAATCATTTTGAGTCTAAAATCATCCCATATTTCCTATCCAATCTTTTTTTCCCCTCGTTTCAAGAAATATCTGCGTACACACGAATGCATGTAGTATACATGCCAGACCAGTATGTGGCGCTGTAATTCTGCCACAGAGATACACTAAAAATAGAGAAGAAGAGTTGTGGCTAGAAGAGGTACAGCAACGGTCAGAAGTGAGGCAAAATCTCATTAAATAAGAAATAAATGTGCTACTTACCAGATTGTGTTTTATTAACTCCTACACCAACCCCAACCCTAAACCTACCCTTACAATAATACAAATACAGTAATTAAATGACGCAATATTGATGTGCGCATGTCCAGTGGCCGTAGCTTTATCCCTTTCAGTCTTTACCGTGCGGGAAGTGGTGTGATGACATCACCATTTCACAAAATATACGGATTGGCAGTACGCACGAAAACGCAAGGGTTTTAGATTTATCCACTCTGGGACCCGATTTCAGGCTCCTAAAATGCCGGATCCGTGTGGACGAAACGCTGACACGTTACAACATTTTTACGTTTACAGCTAAACACGTCTCCGTGTGGGCGGGGCCTGAATCAGTAAATAATTACACACTGGAGTTCACTGGGAGACCACTAGTGAAAATGCTTCTATTTTACATTCTTTTCAAGTTTATTAATAATTATATGAATCACCAGAACAATCTGAGTAAATCAATATTACTAATTCACTTGGATTTGTTTAGTGCAGTGTTTCTCAACTGATGCGTAGCGACCACAAGTGGATTCAATAAGAAACAACAAAGAATATAATTATAAATGTTACGTCTTTTTCTGATGCTAGACTTTTAATTTGGAAGGCGTGTGTGAAAGATGTTGACTCTTCTGCCAGACGCAATAAAGCATCCCTGAGAAAAATGCGTTGGCTGACTCAGTATCTGCAGTCAGATGAGATGTTGTTAGGCTATATGTCAGTAGCCTGTTTTCCATTATAGATTTGTCTAAATGTCGATAAAAAAATATTGCGAAATTATGGCGTTTCCATCGACCGATGTTATGCGACTAAAACTCATTTTTACCTCTCCAAGTCATTCCAGATAAGTCATTCTTTTCACTTGCCATTATTTTTAATGGAATGAGAAGTAGGCGTGTTATCCTAATATTAATGACAAGGAAAGCCCCTTATACTTGGGAGTGGCTGAGGTGTTTCTGGGTGTTTATCTGCTTCGAGGTCTTGATAAATTGTGGCATTTCTCTGTTGTTTAGAATCAAGTTTTCCTGTAAATCTTTAGTCTTTTATGAGTTTAATAAAGAACTGTCTCGTCTTCTTTCCAAACATACAGCACCATCTTTAAAGAACGATCATGTGACTTTAGGTACACCAGGTGACCTGTAAATGCTAAAAAACTATTGAAGTTTTGCTAAATATTAGTATTTTGAGTTGCCATTGGCCGTATTTTCAATGAGCAATTTCAATTTGCGCAGTTTGAAGGGTAACGCCTCTAGTGTCATTATTCTGACGTTATTTTGGCAAAGAAATAAAAGTTCTCTCGTCTCAGAAAAACAAACTTTCCTATCCTGACGATACTGTGCTCGCGACACACACTCTTCAATTGTGCGCACAAATGCAGAGGCAAAAAAAACTTTACTAAATAAAAAGCAAATTAAATAACGGGAATGCGACGTCATTGTTACATTTAGTAATTCATGAAGATCACAAAAAGTAGCAATAAATGATGTAATTGGTACGTTGTGAGTTATCTGGGAAGGATTTGCATACAGGAATGATGTTTATTCTGTTTATCAGGATCAGGGTACATTGTTTAATTAACAGTTCATGTTAGTAATGTGTATTTATCATGGTAACTTTAGTTTTTATATTACCACTTTATTTTCACTTATTCTGTTATTTTCTATATTTTTAATGAATGTGGTGGCTCATATTATTTATAAACTTTATTGTATTAACAAAAACTAGTTTGGGACTGCTATTTAACTTCATACTACATTTACATTTATGCATTTAGCAGACGCTTTTATCCAAAGCGACTTACAACTGAGGAGTATAGGAAGCGATCCGTCATGAATAGGCGAAGAAACACAAAAAGTGCCTTAAATACCAAGTTTTGGACATTAGAGTAGCCTAAGCTAGTATAGGGAGGGAATAAAAGAGAAATAGAGGAAAAGAAGCTGGGTTTTTTATGATAAGATTATACTGCCTAACTTTATACTGTTATTCATCATTGTTAGTGATATTCAAATATGTGTATTTTAAGCAAAGAGGGACGGTTTTTGTGTGTATGACAACCAATTTTGAGAACTACATTTGCTTGGTTCAAGCCAGCAAGCCCTACGCCAATTGGCACTGCTCTCGGTAGATTGCATAATGGAAATGAGCTCTTTAATTTGCACACTGTCAGTAGATCACCTGCAGAACTTATTATGGGATTGCGATCTCAAATTTGACCTGTTTAGTAAGTCAGGCCCTTTAGTTTTTCTTTGTTAAATGGCACACAGCATGAGTCTGGTCCACTGAGTGTTTCTGCTCAGGCTGCTGAAGACTCACCAGTAAAAATAGGTTTTGCTCAGGAGAAAATGAGAAGGAATATTAACTGAAGGTAAACAGAAACCATTACTACCTCTGCGAAATATCTCTGCACCCGCAGAAGCAGCTGGACCTTAAATTATATTAATCTGACAGTTTGAATTTTTAATCATGTCACAGCAATCTGTCAATACGGCACTGAAGACAGCCCGAGCGAGCGGCCGGGCAGCAGAGAAGCGGGGAGACTTATGTCCTGACACACATTATGGTGATGATCTATTCAGGACATTTCATTGACATTTACCCATCTGTGCTGTAATTCCACAGAAAGCGCACACGCAGCTCTTAAAAGCAGAAATGCTGGAGAAGCCCAGAGAGAAAAGCATCGTGCAAAACTTCAACCAGGGAACCAAACATGCTTTTTGATGGAAGTTGGTCCAATACATAACTGTGTTAACTTTGTTAATTGCATTTCATGTTACAAGAGAAGTTATTTTTGATATCTAATCATTTTGAATTGAAGACATTATCTAGTACTTCAAAGTGCTATGGGAAGTCTGAGCTTACACTTGAACAGATATTGTTTTAAAGGGTCCATAACACACAGTTTCTGCCAAGCTCATGTTAATCTGGAGTATCTGTAGAGTAGTATTGCATCCTTCATATCTCCGAAGAGTCTTTAGTTTTATTATATTTATAAAAGGCAGATACTCTGTACCGCTTCTTTCCGGAAACAGCCAAGCTCGTGACGACGTGCAGTGGGCGGAGCTTAAGAGTCACGAGCACGCACACACACACACACACACACACACACACACACACATTCACACACACACACACACACAACAAACGTTAGGTTTTTGTGAATTGTGGGGACATTCCATAGGCGTAATGCATTTTATACTGTACAAACTGTACATGCTATCCCCCTACACTGCCCCTGCCCCTAAACCTACCCATCACAGGAGACATCCTGCATTGTTACATTTAAAAAAAACATAATTTAGTATGTTATTAATCCATTTACATTGTGGGGACCGCTGGCTGGTGATTTCAGGTTTATATTACATCGTGGGGACAGCGCTGCAGACGGCTCCTGTAACCCATATGAAGCTCGTCGATGGGCGACCTCTTGCTCTTTTTGACATGCGCACGCACTTATCAGGGAGAAGTGTCCATATAAGGAATTCCTCCCTTTATGACTTCATAGAGGGCCATACTAAAAAAAAACTTGTTTGAATCCTGAAGGAGTGTATTTGGCACAGAAATACTCCGTCATACATCCAATTTTGGCCATGCATAGCATGAGAATCAACACGTTAACCGTGTTAATAAGTCAGAATGCATGAAATAGCATTAGACCCCACCTTTAATTTCTTCTTAATGGTGTAAGTCATCTCTTATAATACCCAAAGGTAAACAAGCCAAAGTTTTCGCGTCTGTCAGAACAGCGTTTACACAAAAGGTCAAACCAAGAGCTTGGATCATAATTCACAGAGGTCTCAGGTCTTTGTTTCTTTTGATAAAATAAAATACAGTATTTGTTGTGAAAAAAAAAAAAAGTTTTGGCTACTATAACTAAAATTGCAATGTTTTCAACAGAAAAAAAGTTGACGACCTCATTTCCCAAAACAGATCTTTAACATTTCTGTCAAAATGCCAGTTACTACAGTTGATGTTTCTGATGACACAATATTTTCTCCTCTTTTCTTCATCAGTGCTATTTCAAATGTCAAGGTTGTCTAGTTGTTTGACATTTGACGTCCTAAATAGCGCTTTAAAGTTTCAGCTGGAATCAAACACAGACCATTTACGGACTTTTTGGTTGATGTAATTTCTGAAATTCAGGGTGTACAGGTCATGATGAAACAGAAGAAGTGACAGATCTTTTCTTCCGTATTGTGATGTTTAAATGGATTTTCAAAAGATTTTCACATCTTTTTTAAATAAAGGTGTTTCTTTGCCACAAAGTTTTTACATCTTTATACTACATAATGACATTAAAATGGATATTTAGAGCATTGAAGCACTGGAAAAAGTGTGAAGCACTTGAAATTAGTGTGCAAGAATATTCGATCTGTAATTAATATTGAAAAAGTTAATACTATTTGAATTTTACTGTGTTACTTTACTGGCCGTAAATGGAGTGAATCCATGATAAATCCCACTAAAACTTGCGGTTCTAACTAAATCCACTGGGTGGCGGATTAATAAGTTGATTGTATTTGATCACCTAATGTCATCGACTGCCTCGTGATGTTTGGTTAATACAAAGTGCCGTTAGAAACTTTACTTAACACCGTTATCTTGTTTCTGCAACGTCTGTCAGTGGGGCGTTTCTCACCCGAGAATAACATCATCAACATGATATTAATGTTTTTCTCAACATGAAAATGTGAAACAATATAAACATGATAACCATATATACCGACGAGTTTATATATACGTTCTGCAACGATACCTGTCACAGTCTGCTTTATTAGCATTTTTCCCCACCGCGCTGCTTGAGCGTATAGCCTTGTTCTTTTGACCTATATTTTTGTTTACACTTATTGTTTAATGTTTTAAACTGAAACAAAACCTTAAGATATAATGTAAGCTTGTTGTGTACTACATTGTCTAATCGTAAGCTTGTTCAGAAATGGTGACAAATACTTGATGAATTTAAAAAAAGTCTCTCATTTTCTCAAAATAACATCATTTAAATAAACAAATATTCCCCAAATATTCAAATACAATTATTTTTGGGAGAATGCCCATCACTAAAAGCCTTTGAAAAGTTTGATTTTTTCTCTCAAAAGATTGTATGAACCATAAGAGCAATAATGTAAAAACATTCAAACATTTCTGCCACAATACCATGGTTACAGTTAGCATTGCTACATTAAATCTATGGTGAATGTTGGTGATTTGCTGATTGAAAATCCTTCTATAACTAAAGCCTTTCCACGTCCACTGTTTAATCTGATTTCTGTGATTTATACTAGATCTTGCAGTAGCAATGTTATTAATACTGCAGCAAATTCAAACTCTTTTCTCACTAGAAAAAAGGTCGCCAAATGAAGCCCTGAAGTGGACTAAATTATTGGAGAAGTCCTGCTTATGACATCAGAGAAAAGTCTGTAGTTTCACTAGAAGATCCAGTTATGGCATTGAAAAAAAAAAACTTAAAAGGTAAATTACATATTATTTAGCATACCTGTATATTCTAGCCTAACAACCCAGACCCACATCAAGATGTTGGGCCTGGGAACACACCATTGGCAGGGCTCAATCCGAGGGGCGGGATAAACAGTTGTCTTTCAAATTCCCTCTTCACGCAATAGGATAGCACTACAACCAACCAGAGCAACAAAGAAGGGATGTAGTCAGAGGAGCTGGCTTAATACAGCAGAGCTAGTTGAGATTAAACTTTTGCTGTATCCGAGGCAAAACTCGAACACATCTTCCTTTTTAAGAATGAGTCCAGAGTCGTGGCCAAAGCCGATTCGAAGGCCGGTGTTCACCATCAGCAACAGCCGTCTTCTTTGTTTTTGAGTAGCAGTGAATTCACGCGAAATCGTCGCAACTCTGCCGTCATTATGTTAAGCCCGCCCACCGACTCTATACGATGTGATTGGCCTGACCAGAGTTTGGTTTTTCAAGCTCAAGCCAACTAGACGACCCTGCTAGGGTGCAGCTAGATTTCTAGGCTAGTATTTTTCACCTCTGAGGTTTAAATATAATCACCTCTAAACTAGTCCTGGGCAATATATACAGTGCTAGTACCAGTAGAAATTCTGCTATACTGTTTATACTTGCATCTAACATTATATCGTTTATATCTGGCATGCTTTTAGAAAAATGCCACCAATCAGAAAATAATTTGCTTAAAAGGAGAAGTTTTTCCTTTGAGTTTTCCGTGTACAGACAAGACCATTGTCAAAATGATCCCCATTCACACAGATCTGTGAAAACCAGGCCATTAGGTGGCGATGAAACACTAAATGTAATACGCATGTGCATAAACAGATTTTGCTTTCAAAAACGTGCACTTTCGAACCCGCTTTTTTTTAAAGTTTGCGTTTTTAGGCACAGAAAACGCTGTTGTCGTGTAAATGAATGGCCAAAACGCATAAAAAGTGTTACATTCTTAGTTGAAAAGGGAGTGTAAACAGCCCTTAACTCTACAAACTCTCACAGACGATGAGTGGAGATGACTCTGTTGATTATAATGGGAGCAATTTAGTCTTACTGTGTTGTGATGAACTGCTGACGTCCTGAATAAAGACAAAATAACTGAAGTTTGCACGTAGGTATTATATTAATGAACTCAATTATAAATAAGTAAGAAAAATCAAATGAGATGAAGTACCATTGATTTGTAAAATACTTAATTTACTGAATTCTCAAAAACATTTAAATGCGGGACTATATACTGATACCATGACATAAAAATGCTGACTTCAGTTTTGGCTTGACATATTTATAAAGCCAGACAGTTCAGTTGCTTGCTGTCTAAGTAAGCGATTCTTGGCTGCAATGTGGACCAGACATTATGTGGACAGTCAAAAGTCTGGTTTCTGAGAGACTATCCTCCAATTAGCATAACGGCTCAGGGCCTGTATACGAGCTCCATGAATCATGTTTGATCCCACCACCTCTACATACAGCGAGGAGGAAACACACTCAAACGCATCTCTTAGCGCTGGAGAGGAGAATAGGCAGAATTAATGTACACTTGGAAAAAAAAAGGAGAGCGAGACGAGGTAAGGGTGTAAAGAGTCGTGACGACCTTCTGGTGTCAAAGAGACAATGAAGTGCAGAATGCCCACCCACAATTCCTCTGTGATTCACTCGCTGATTCCAGCACATCTCTGGCTTCTCAAGCTCTTACAAAGACAACATTTAACATTTTGAAGAAGGATGAGAATAACTGTGCCGACATTTCTCTGAGCTTGTGGATTTACTGTATATTTTTGGCTATTTACTGTCATATTTTTACAGTGGTATTTTCTTCAATTTATTACCAATTATTAATTGATTATTACTTCTGATATTAAGTAATCAATTCATGTTAATTAATACTGCCCTGCGAAGGCAAAACGCAATAACTGCACATTGTTAAAATGTTATGACTGAAAATAAAAATTTTTACATTAACAGTACAATATTTTGTGCGGGGCAGCTGCGTCATATTGTTCATTTAGTTCAAACAAGTTGAGAAAACGTGTACTGTTGAACAATACAAGAAAATCAAGACAGTGACAACAGTCGACATCGCTTTATCTATCGTTCTATTAGCAGTATGATTAAAAAAAAATCATACAAATAAAATATAAACAAAGAAAGCAAGTAAACATCCAGTGGATGTTTGTAAATTGTGGTTCAACGTTTGTATGTGCAAATTTACTTTGTAATAACAATGACATAATACATTTATTAAAGACCCCCTGTGGTTTATATGTTTAAGTGGTGTTTTTAATATGCTTTTAAGACAAAACTTAGCAAATCATTGCTGAGTATTTTCTCTTTAAAACTGCAGTGAACCAAAGACGGTCTCAAAGACTCGGTTTGAAATCGCTGGTGTTTCTGACGTCACAAACTACCTTGTAACCAATCACATCATACTATGAAGTCATAGTGGTCACAATTGCTTATATGGACACTTCTCCCGGATGAGTGCATGTGCACATCAACCAGAGCGAGAGCAAGAACTTGCCCATCAACGAGCTTTGTTTTTCATTACGGGAGCCGTCGGCAGCGCTGTCATTTTGTTTTTAGACCACGAAATCAACAATGTCACTAAAGAAGTGTGTTTCTGGTTGGGAGGGAAAGATAACCTTGTTCATCGTCCCAAATAACCCAGCGTTAAGGAAACAGTGGACGCAGTTTGTTTTTCCCGGAGGAGCAACGAGTTCTGCAAGTGTGTTTGTTTGTTCCCGGTCATGAGTGGAAACCGCAGGCGCTGAGTGAAACTGCATCAAATGTGTGTGTTTCGTTGGCAATCGGGGCATATAAAGTAAACAACACGAACGTATAGTGAATCGAAAGTTATCCAGGGATAATGCCATGATGAGTTGCGTGTGTGTGTGTGTGCTCGTGTCTTTTTAGCTCCGCCCACTGCACGCCAACACGAGCTCGGCTGTTTTCAGAAAGGATCGGTACAGCATATCTGTCTTTTGATAAATATGATAAAACTGAAGACTCTTCAGAGATATGAAGGATGCAATACTACTCTACAGGTACTCAAGATTGACATGAGATTGGCAGAAACTGTGTGTGTTATGGACCCTTAAAATATCATCTTACTAAGACATTATTGGGAGATATAGAGTAACGGCTGATATTTATATGATTTTATGCAAGTATGTGCTCTACTGTTATAAAGATCTCATTGATTTACATTACACGCATCAGAATTTCATGTTACTTTTGGCCATAACAATTTCAGCAACTGCACCAAATTGCATATTTTTGCTCAGTTTGGGCCTCTGAATAGACCCCTTAATCGCCTACATCACTGTGCCGTCACCGCTCCAGCTGGAGGCAGAACATAAGGAAGAACTCATAGCAGGCGCACTAAAAGTTTAAGGTTTTGACTTTAAAATGTCGTCTTGTTGTGTTTTTGGCTGCCAGAATAGAAGGAACAGCACTTTTGGTTTAAAACTAAAGAAATCAAGAAGACAACGTGGTTGAATGCAATACGGCGTACAGACTGGATGGAGACGATCATAAGTAATGCTCGTGTTTGCAGTGCACACTTCATATCAGGCAAAACAATCTATGCATATGTACTGCTGTGTTGGTTTTATCTAGTACAAATCAGCAAGTTTCTGTTTTATAGGTGAAAAGTCGTCAACTGTCAGTGCATTAATGTTAGCTAGCTTAAATGTTACACAAACATACAGCGATCGGTGTGTGTGCCATCCTTTGAATGGTCTCTTAAAATAATCCACATTGCTAATCCTAGTTAGCCCAGCCATAGGTTACATTAGACAAGCCCTGACAAAATTCCCCAAACCACCCGAAAGTAATTCATATGTTGTCTTGGAAATATCCAAAGCCTGGGTAAATTAAGTTGAAAAAGATACAAGAACTACACCAGGCTTAGCTTATTTACAAAAATAGCTGTCACAGTACCGCAAAGTCAGTGACTGTACATATTCGGACAGTTTCAAACCTTCTACATCCGTGTTTAAAAAATCCCTCCAAAAACACGCTTGTCAACATTGCATCCCGCGCCTTTTTTGCCTCCAGCTAAGCCCCGCCCACCATGAAACGTTGCAATGTTTACAAACTTTTAAGGCGTCTATAAGATTGCTGTGTTTTTAAGCTTCATAAAGCCTGCTGTATCAATTATGATCCTCAAAAAAACATGCAATATTTTTATATTAAAAAGGAAGAACCTTTTGTCTAAAGGTAAACCGTTACATTTCAAAACATTTCATTTTTCAGACTATTATTTTGCATTTCAGGCTTCACAGGTTTAATCAGTATTTTGGATTCCCAATAAAAATATATCTAAACATTTTCACAAGATAAATTCACACAAGAATTGTGTAAGATATTAAGACTTGTTCTCACAGATTATTTCTCTGCATTAGCAGAATGTTTTCTTGTTTCAAGCGTAATGGTAACAAACAGTGATTTTTGTTTCATTGCTAATGTTGTTTCCCAAGGTTTAAAAGTGCCCTTAACATGTGGTCTACAAAGATGTTTTAGAAAAGATGAAATTTATAAAAGAGTTAACACCCTGTCTTTTTTAAATTACTCAACAAAACACCATATGTCATTTCATCTTCATCAGAGATGAGGTGGAATCTGATTAGATAGAGACATTAATATGAGGAAAATGAACAGATGTCAGGGTGAACCGATGACTTACTCTTTGAGTTTGCTGTCAGAGCAGAGGACGTAGAGCACTTTGACTGCTTGAACAGCCTGGCATGACTGATGCTCTCTGGGATGAACGTCACCTGCGGAGATGAAGCTGTCGCCCCTCGCTGCTGCGGCAGGAAATGAGGCGACCAGAGTGTCCGTGTTCAGAAGCCACAGCTGATAATTAAAAGAGAAAAGTAATTACCTGAAGGTCGGATATAAAGGGGACATATCATGTGAAAAAGTATTTTGACATACTATGCAGACATACTGTAATAACTGACAACGTTTTTGTTGCAAGAATAACATTCTAAGTTGACTTCAGAGAGAAATCTTTACACGTGAACCAAAATGAACAGCTTTGTACATGTAACAGGTTTATAAGCCGAGTGTGCGTGCGTTTGTACCTGTCTATAAGCACATATTACTAACACGCCCTTTAAATAACACAAAAAATACTGTGATATTGACTTTAGAGCAGGTTTTTGTTGGTCAATGGCGCAGTCATTTTCAGTTCCTCAAAATAGCAACGAGCCAACAATGCTCCTGAACACACCTCGCTTTCAGACCAGCACACCCATGGGTGAGCTGATAGGCATGAGTGCATTTGCTATTTAAACAATGTGGCACAGGACGTGAAAACGATAACTGCGTCGGGCTGAAACTAGCAAAAACCTATATTGTTGGTTATTATATAACCTACATTAACTTAATAGTTTTCTAAACATATACACAAGCTTAACAGAAATCACTCTGATAAGAATGATTTCCAACTTGATGATGGAAATACTAACATGTTTAAAGCTTATTTTTCCATCAGGCACTAATTGGTCGAAGTGCTGGGTATGTGATATGTAACGGCTGCATATAATAATAAACTCATTAAACCTATATCCAGCCTTTGTTTGGGATGAACGCATTTAATTTATTGTGTGTGTGTATGTGTGTGTAGTCGAGAAGTTGCTGTGACGGAAATATTGTCAATTTAAGTTTGAAAGGAGTAAAGCCTGTATTTAGGCTATTAAACAATTCAATTTAGCCAAAGAAGAACTTTTAACTTAAATAGCTCAATGTTCATTTAAAAGCAGCCTACATTTAGTGTAATATATTACCATGTTATACCACGCTTAAAGGGATAGTTCACTTTGAAATTAAATTTTGATATGTTTTAGCTTACCTCATGGGCATCCGAGATGTAGGAGTATTAGTTTCCCCAGTAGTTTCAATTTTGATAATTTTAGGTCAAACTGTTCTTGTCTGTGCCTCACATAATGCAGGTCTATGGTCACCACCTCAAAGAGCATTCACAGAGAAGTCCAAATTAAACAATCCCCCATCGTAAGTACACACTGATGGCCTAAGACACGAAACGAGCGGTTTGTGTGAGAAAACGAACAAACTAAAGCCAGAACGCGCGAATGTCACAACAGGAAACACACGCGCGCCCTCGGATCAGTCGGACGAAGTGGTGTACAAGAAGTAAAAACTATATAAATACTGTTCGTTTTCTCACACAAACCGCTCGTTTCGTGTCTTAGGCCATCAGTGTGTACTTACGATGGGGGATTGTTTAATTTGGACTTCTCTGTGAATGCTCTTTGAGGTGGTGACCATAGACCTGCATTATGTGAGGCACAGACAAGAACAGTTTGACCTAAAATTATCAAAATTGAAACTACTGGGGAAACTAATACTCCTACATCTCGGATGCCCATGAGGTAAGCTAAAACATATCAAATTTAATTTCAAAGTGAACTATCCCTTTAACACTGAGAATGGAAATAATGGGTTTAAGTGGGTGGATGATTGACGCTAAAGCTGATCTGTGTATCACTAACTTACAGCTGGTTCTGTTGTATGATGCACATGAGCCATATTTATATATTCATGCACAATCATTCTCCTAAATATTGCTTTTTACTTGACCTTATTTACATATGTGACCTTGAAGGAATCCAAAAGTAATCAGAGTACATTACTTTCAGATTGTGGTGCTTGGGTTACATTACTGAATACTTTTTTTAAATTTCTAAGTAATATGTAACTCCTGGGTTTAATGTCCATACCAAAATCACAGCCTTGCCATCGGGCATTTGGATGGAAAATCGAAATATACTCTGTGCAGCCGACAGCTCGACCAGCCTTGAAGCTAGAGTTTGCTCTAAGAATCGCTGCCTGTAGGAGAAGACACAATAAAATAAAAGCTTTAACTGAATATGATCTACACATGACAACAAAATGAATGGATCCAGTTAACTCACTAACCTTGAATCTGACTTGGACTCCAAACTGAGCTGTGAGATATCACAGCCTTCATCTTCACGTGGCTTTACTAATATTTCAGTTATGTAAAACTTCAGCACCTCTGAAACACGAAGCATAGTGAAATATATTAAACACAGAGTATTACCCAGCTGGAGGTGTAAGATTAGAAGAGATTACCTCTCAGATAATATCTGCACCTTCAACATTTCATGACATGAAGAACAAAGTTAAAATATAATTCTGAGCTCAAGAATTGTTATCCATGTCAAATATTGAAAACTATTTTCGGAAAGGAATTAAGCCTAAACTAAATACTGTGTAGAAATCAGTGTGCAGACTATACATAAGTTGGTAACACTTTAATTAAAACCTTTGTGTATAAAGCATTATAAAAATATTTTTAATGCATGCATTAATTATGCCTTGTAATGCACTTTATAATGCATTGTATGGTCTAATTGTAACCAAGACTGGTTTCCCACTGAAGCTAAGCAGGGCTGAGCCTGGTTAGTACCTGGATGGGGGACCAACTGGGAAAACTAGGTAGCTGCTGGTAGAGGTGTTAGTGAGGCCAGCAGGGGGCGCTCACCCTGAGGTCTGTGTGGGTTCTAACACCCCAGTATAGTGATGGGGACACTATACTGTCAAAGAGCACCGTCCTTCGGATGAGATGTTAAAACCGAGGTCCTGACTCTCTGTGGTCATTAAAAATCCCAGGATGTCCTTCGATAAAGAGTAGGGGTGTAACCCCCGGCATCCTGGCCAAATTTGCCCATTGGCCCCTGTCCATCATGGCCTCCTACTCATCCCCATATATATATATATACAATTGGCTTCATCACTCTGTCTCCTCTCCACCAATAAGCCGGTGTGTGGTGGGCGTTCTGGCGCAATATGGCTGCCGTCGCATCATCCAGGTGGATGCTGCACATTGGTGGTGGTTGAGGAGATTGCCCCCTTCTATATGTAAAGTGCTTTGAGTGCCTTGAAAAGCGCTATATAAATGTAACAAATTTTTATTATTATTATTAAAACGACAAACATCCAATTTCATATGTAACAAGAGATCTGTAAATATTATAATGTATTTTAACTTTGGTTACAATTATTAGATATTAGATATAATTATAAGAGTAGATATAATGCATAACATACATTATGAATACCCTTTTAATGCATTATACATATAGGCTTTAAGTAAAGTGTTACCCATAATTCCTCTTTTACCCTGTCTTTTCCTTAAAGGAACACTCCACTGTTTTTAGAAATAGGGCTTATTCAACATCTTTCCTACATTTAGATATGTGGGCAAATGCATTTTTGTCTCAGTGTTTTAGTTTGGCAGGGTCGCCGCTAGCTTAGTTTAGCATAATGAATGGAATCCTATGTTGCCAGCTAGCATGTCCTGAGTAAAAGTGATCAAAAAAAAAAAAACCCCACCTAATTACTTCTTGTGGCCTGCTTATTCACAACGAGTACAAATAGTGATGCAGATTAAGACTATGTGATTTCCTAGGCAGATATTGACATGGGACTATATTATGGGGAAGCACAGGCGAAGCACTGCTACTTGGGCGCAGAGATATCACACATTCCTTTTCAGAATTATCAGACCTTTGTCTAACAAGGGCCAGATTTACTAACAGCTTACAGCGCCAGTGCAAAACCCTAAAAAAAGCCATGATGGTTATGTTTGCAACTGACCTTACTGCATATGCATTTATAGGAGTTTCCCTTTCAGACTCAAAATTGATGGGATAATAAACACTTAATAAGTTTATAAGACAAAATCATAACTCATGTACTAGAGCCGCTACTAGAGGGGATTGTACAATAACACATAGAAGAGGTGTTTTTGGGCAGTCAGTCTTTTCCTATAGAGATGCACACCTGGAATACAAAAAACAAAATAACTCGATAAACAGTGGTTACTGGATAATCAAGCATGGCTTCATGATTTGGAGTAGTGGCTTGTTTCCGTCTCCTTATATTTGAAGTCACTTTGTGTTTGTGTTAATATGCTCTGGTTATGGCTATATTGCCTGGAATTAACATGATGTTTCATGTTTCTTTACTATCATTCATTACCATCACTGTCCCTGATATGGACTACAGATTCAAATGAGCCTGTATGGCTAAATCTGGCACATTTACAGGATGGACTTGAGTGCTTATGTTAATTAATGTGCATTGTCTCTTTTAAAATAAAGAATAAAGTATAAAGAGTACATAAATTAATCATGCAGGGTGATTTACTAAGGTTTATGCTCGTCAATTTACTGGTATTTGCATCTTAAACCTGACATTAATTAGCGCTGCTCTTGGTAGATTGTGTTGGTCATTATGGAAATGATCCGGCTGCGTCTGTATTCATGAATGTGCATGTTGTCAGTAGATCACATGCTGAACTTTACACTTTTTGGAATTGCACTCTCACTCTAATTTTCCATATATCCGTAATATTTCCGTAAATCTGGCCATAAATTGTTTAATTTTCTGACATAGCCATCTATAAAATGCTATGCTAGTTGTTTACACTTCAACAAGTTAACACTAGGTCACCCAAGTAAACCCAAGTAAACTCATTCCTGGGTTATCTTGCTTCACGTTTCACACTACTCACAATTTACCCCGGGTTAACAATTAATCCTAGTTATTCATACACTGATGTTTCACACTGTACATCCTTAATTTACATATTTGCGGTGTCAGTATCTTTGATTGGACGAAAGCAGCATGCGACATGTTTATATAAAGGCTCTTCCAGTGCGCATCCTCATATTATATATTGCAGTCTGTACTAAGATTATCCAGAAACTTACTTTTTGGACTATAAAAGGTAAGAATGAAAGGGTCTTTTCTTCACTCCAATTGTCACATTTTCCATCACCATTTCCCATTTTTCCTTTAACCCGTGTGCATCCTTATGGACATTTTTGTCTTTTTCAGTTTTCTTTTATTTTTGCAGTTAATGCCAACTGCATACATTTAGCCACAAGTGTGTATTTTTATTGGAATTTTAATATTTTACCCCATTTCCTTTAATAAATCTATTTTACACTAGGTGCACAAAATAGTTACACTTCAGGACCCCATCTGCAATTTTTAATCCCAGGTCCATTTAACTATAAAGTTATGCAGTCTTTGTTAATAGGCTTTTATTCTGTTGGCAAGGCTTCAACAATAAAATATGTACTAATTTTCTCAGGTTTAGCCTATAAAGCAAATACTCACTTTATTCCTGCTTTCTGCTCCTGCATATCATATCATAGAGCAAATTGGATAAATTATGCAGCTATAATTGTGTGTGTGTGTTGGTATGGATGTCAGAGGGTGGTTTGTGTGTGTTTGTTTGTGTGTGTGTGTGTGTGTGTGTGTGTGTGTGTGTGTGTGTGTGTGTGTGTGTGTGTGTGTGTGTGTGTGTGTGTGTGTCTGACTGTGCGTGTAATATTTGAGAGAAAAATTCTACTGTACATCACAAATCCAACCACTGTGTGCACCAGAGGAGCATCTGATGGGGAAGATGTTGCACTGTGCCCAAACAAAATATAACTGAAAGCTCATTTTTTGAGATCTCAACCTCAAATTTAGAACAAAACTTGTGTGTGTATTTGTAAACGTGTGCATTTTTAAAAAATGTGTAAAAGTGTATATCTAAACCTCAAATTTAGAACAAAACTTGTTTAGATTCTCTAGCAGTTTTAGAGTTCAACATGTTTCATAAAATATACATTTTCATTAATCTAAACCTCTATCATTTTTCTTTTTTGTTCCACTTTTAAACTTTTACTTCCACAATCATCTGCCAAGGGTCTTCTTTAAAATGAGACCAAACTCACGTCTCAATCACGAACTAGGAAGCTAGGGAGCTGATTGAGACACTGATTTTCATTATTAATAGCCTACATACTCTTTTCTCTTCACTCTCTCGTCTCCTCTCCAGATTCACTCTTTTCTTGTCTACACACATGCATTAATGTGCAATTAATCTACAAAGCCGAAATTAACTAACCTGCCTTTAAATACTTGATTTGGTCATAACTCACATAACCTCTAATATGTGAGCAGACATCAAATGTAACATCTGAATATGCATAAGAGCAAATGAGATTTGAGAACATCGGAAGGGAAGATTTTCAATGCATAATGACTTTTAGTTCATTTCTCATACCAAGATAACTTCACATGAACATCTGCATCTCCTTTTGTGTACCACAGTCATTCTGGTTTGTAAAAACATGAGGGTGAGTAAAACAGTATGTTCATTGAACGTTCCCTTTAAAATAGAGGCAAGACACAAAAAAACTTACAATCACTAAAAATAGACCATTGCAATCAGACTATTTTTGCTTCAAATGCACAGCACTTTTATAAATACCCAAGAGTCAGAAAACATTTCAAAGCATCCTAGAGCGTCTGTAATGTTGGCTGTAATATGCTGGCTGTTGCTAACAGAAGCAATGAATCGACCATATGCATTAGGGGTTATAGATGACATCAAGCAGTTATAAAAGCACTGGTTTTATTCATTTGCAGTCATGTAAATTGGCCAAGTGGTGTGCTATGATTTGGTTTCCATACCTGCAGTGAGTTCCTCACCCAGCACTGCAGAGCAGCTCCTGCAGGACAGCATCACACGCTTGCTTACGCGCTTCTGCTGTGTGGGAGACACACAAATACTTTGGTGAAAGGTGCATTTGGTTGGGTTATGTGCACAGGCTGCATTATATGGCACTGGTTATATGGTTACAGGTTTAGTCAGTTCACTCGCCGGCCATATTCATATTCATAACACCCCAGCTGGAAACAGCAGCTATGTCCAGCCCTGCATCTGGAACTACTGTACCTAAAACCTTTCCATTGCAACTTCAGAGAAATAGTTTAATGAAAATTTACAGAAAATATAAGCTACTGTTCAAACATTTGGGGCCTGTAAGATTTTTTTTAAACGAGATTAATACTTTTAATTCAGCAGGGATACATTACATTGATCAAATGTCACAGTTAAGACATTTACACTGGAAAAAAATATTTCCCATATTATTTTTGTCTTATTTCAAGTACAAATACACTATATTGCCAAAAGTATTGGCACACCCCACCAAATCATTGAATTCAGGTGTTCCAATCATTTCCATGGCCACAGGTATATAAATCAAGCACTAGGCATGCAGACGCTTCTACAAGCATTTGTGAAAGAATGGCTCTCTCTCAGGAGCTCAGTGAACTCAAGCGTGGTACCGTGATGGGTCGCCACCTGTGCAATAAGTCTATTCGTGAAATTTCCTCACTACTAAATATTACACGCTCAACTGTTAGTGGTATTATAGTGAAAGCACTTGGGAACAACAGCAACTCAGCCACGAAGTGGTAGGCCATGTAAAATCACAGAGCGGGATCAGCACATGCTGAGGTGCATAGTGCACAGAAGTCGCTCATCCAAGCCTTACATTAGCAAGTGCAATGCAAAGTGTCTGATGCAGTGGTGTAAAGCACGCCGCCACTGGACTCTAGAGCAGTGGAGACATGTTCACTGGTTTGGCGGTTGCCAGGAGAACGGTACACGCCTGATTGCATTGTGCCAAGTGTAAAGTTTGGTGGAGGGTGGATAATAGTGTGGGGTTGTTTTTCAGGGGTTGGGCTTGGTCCCTTAGTTTCAGTCAAAGGAACTCTTAATGCTTTATCATGCCAAGATATTTTGAACAATTTCATGCTCCCAACTTGGTGGGAACAGTTTAGGGATATTCCAACGTGACACCAGTGCACAAAGCATCGGTCCAAAAAGACATGGATGAGCGAGTTTGGTGTGGAGGAACTTGACTTGCCTACAGTCCTGACCTCAACCTGATAGAACACCTTTGGGATGAATTAGAGCGGAGACTGAGAGCCAGGCCTTCTCGTCCAACATCAGTGCCTGACCTTACAAATGTGCTTCTAGAAGAATGGTCAAACATTCCCATAAACACACTCCTAAACCTTGTGGAAAGCCTTCCCAGAAGAGTTGAAGCTGTCATAGCTGGGTGGTCCAACTCTATAATAAACCCTACAGATTAAGAATGGGATGTCATGTGCATGTAACGGCAAGCATTCTAAAACTTTTGGCAATATAGTGTATTCCTAAAAATTCTTAAATCAAGATGCATTTTCTGTATAAAAACATGACATAATATATTTAGTAGGGCTGGGTAAAAATATAGATTAGACTGGAACATATCGTGCCTCCCATAAATCTCAATAATCTTAGTGCTTTGTTCATTTTAATATGAAACGAAGTCTCTCAAATTACGTCCATTTTATTTCAAAATTTGAAAGAATAATACAGTTTTGTCGCTGTTTAATGTGGTGTGACGGATCATAATGTGGTGTGACAGATCACAGTAGCGCAACGGCAATGCGGAGCTCACGTGAACTGATCATTTTCTCCGCTTTAATACCAGTTATAGCACGAAATAAACATGAATGAACATCTGAAGGTTGTCACGTTACACAAAGGAAAAACTGGTGCGAGGACTCAAGTGCAGTGAAGGGGATTTATTTACAAAATAAAACATAAACACAAAACAAAAACCCACGAGGGGGAAAAACACATAATATGAAATAACAAAACACAACTCACACAAACCAACATCGATCACGGGGAACTGGGAGACGTAGACGATACAAGGATCCGACAAAGACTGACAAACACAAGGGCTATATAAAGGGGAGAAATCAAGCTGGGCTGAGGGGACACAGGTGGGGCAACTGAAACCAATAATCAGATAACAAGGGGGAGGGATCAAACAATGACAGAGGCACATGGCCACACTAACAAAACCCACATGTGCACACAAGACAGGACAGGCATGTGACATTACCCCCTCCTTAACGAGCGGCTACCAGGCGGCTCCACTAGGGACGGGAGGACAGACCAAAGGGGCACGGGAGGGACAGACCAGGGGGCACGGGAGGGACAGACCAGGGCGGCACGGGAGGGACAGACCAGGGCGGCACGGGAGAGACAGACCAGGGCGGCACGGGAGGGACAGACCAGGGCGGCACGGGAGGGACAGACCAGGGCGGCACGGGAGAGACAGACCAGGGCGGCACGGGAGGGACAGACCAGGGCGGCACGGGAGGAACAGACCAGGGCGGCACGGGAGGGACAGACCAGGGCGGCACGGGAGGGACAGACCAGGGCGGGACGGGAGGGACACCAGGGCGGGACGGGAGGGACAGACCCGGGAGAAACAGATAAGGAAGGGGAAAACAAGGGAGGGACAGGGAACACAAAGAGTTCAGGCGGCCGGGGACCGGAGTGGCCAGCAGAGTTCAGGCGGCCGGGGACCGGAGTGGCCAGCAGAGTTCAGGCGCCCGGAGGGGCCGGAGGGCCAGCAAAGTTCAGGCGGCCGGAGGGGCTGGAGTGGCCAGCAAAGTTCAGGCGGCCGGGGCTGGAGTGGCCAGCAGAGTTCAGGCGGCCGGGCGGACTGCAGAGTTCAGGCTGCCGGGCGGCCAGCAGGGTTCAGGCGGCCGGGTTGGCCAGTAGAGTTCAGGTGGCCGGCCAGCAGAGTTCAGGCGGCTCGGGCAGAGCAGGGCGTCGTTGCGCGCGGGCAGAGCAGGGCGCCGGGCGCGGGCAGGGCAGGGCGCCGGGTGGCGCGGGCAGGGCAGGGCGCCGGGCGGCGCGGGCAGAGCAGGGCGCCGGGCGGCGCGGGCAGGGCAGGGCGCTGGGGTGGCGCGGGCAGGGCAGGCGCCGGGCGGCGCGGCAGAGCAGGGCGCCGGGCGGCGCGGGCAGAGCAGGGCGTCTTTGCGGCACGGGCAGGGCAAAACGCCGGGCGGCGTGGCCAGAGCAGGCGCCGGGCGCGCGCAGAGCAGGGCGTCTTTGCGGCGCACGGGCAGGGCAAAACGCCGGGCGGCGCGGAGAGCAGGCGCCGGGCGGCGCGTTAGAGCAGGGCGCGCGCTGGAAGAGGAGGTCGTTGCGCTGCGGGAAGAGCAGAGCGCCGGAGCGGCACATCCAGCACAGAGTCCGCCGGCACCGGGACCACCGCACCCCGAACTGGGACCACCGGCACAGGGACCACCGCACACGATCCACCGGAACAGGGATCACCGGAATACGATCCACCGGAACAGGGACCACCGGCACTGGGACCACCGGCACTGGGACCACTGGAACACGATCCACCGGCATAGGGACCACCGGCACAGGGACCACCGGCACAGGGACCACCGGCACAGGGACCACCGGCACAGGGACCACCGGAACAGTCACGGAGCGCTCTTTCCCTTTCCTCCTCCGCTTACGGACCACGGGGACAGGATCCACTGGCACCGGATCCACCCAACACGATCCACCAGAACCAGGACCACCGAACACGATCCACCGGGACTGGGACCACCGGAACACGATCCACCAGCACAGGGACCACCGGAACACGATCCACCAGGACTGGGACCACCGGAACACGATCCACCGGGACTGGGATCACCGGAACAGTCACGGCGCGCGCCTTCCTTCTCCTCCTCCGCTTAAGTACCACCGGATCAGGAATCCCCGGAACACGATCCACCGGGACTGGGACCACCGGAACATGGACCCACGGAGCTCTCTGAATCGGGGTCCTAGGAGGAAGGGAGTCCAGCCGATTCACAAACTCCCAAAAGTCCGGGGTCCCCATCCTCTCGATATCCGTGGGACTGAGAGGCATGTCCAGTCAGAGGTTGAAGACCTCTGCCTTCTCTGCCTCATTTAGGTACAGGTGATGCACTCTCTGAGGAATTGGCAGGCAAACTCGACACCCGCCCCTGTTGACGGATGTACCTCGAGTTTACCTGCCGCATCACCTGTACCTGTCTGTTCAGCTTCATCTCCGATGAAAACAAACACACAAAAAAACAAAAAAACTCCTCCTGCTGAGTCCTCAAGTTGGTCGGATCCTTCTGTCACATTACACAAAGGAAAAACTGGTGCGAGGACTCAAGTGCAGTGAAGGGGATTTATTTACAAAATAAAACATAAACACAAAACAAAAACCCACGAGGGGGAAAAACACATAATATGAAATAACAAAACACAACTCACACAAACCAACATCGATCACGGGGAACTGGGAGACGTAGACGATACAAGGATCCGACAAAGACTGACAAACACAAGGGCTATATAAAGGGGAGAAATCAAGCTGGGCTGAGGGGACACAGGTGGGGCAACTGAAACCAATAATCAGATAACAAGGGGGAGGGATCAAACAATGACAGAGGCACATGGCCACACTAACAAAACCCACATGTGCACACAAGACAGGACAGGCATGTGACAAAGGTATGCTAAAAGATACATTACAATGTACCAAAATCCATATCACATCACATTGAATCTCTCAATCAGTGTTTTAAACACCGAAAGACGTCAGTACAGCAGCTTGTAAGCAATGTCACGTAACGTCATATTTACCTCAGAAAAACCATATCCATGAACCATAAACTCATTAGTGAGCTAGAAAAATAAACTCTAAAGAGGAGCATTTTGATAAATACAGGTCCTTCTAAAAATTAGCATATTGTGATAAAAGTTCATTATTTTCCATAATGTAATGATAAAAATTAAACTTTCATATATTTTAGATTCATTGCACACCAACTGACATATTTCAGGTCTTTTATTGTTTTAATACTGATGATTTTGGCATACAGCTCATGAAAACCCAAAATTCCTATCTCAAAAAATTAGCATTTCATGAAAAGGTTCTCTAAACGAGCTATTAACCTAATCATCTGAATCAACTAATTAACTCTAAACACCTGCAAAAGATTCCTGAGGCTTTTAAAAACTCCCAGCCTGGTTCATTACTCAAAACCGCAATCATGGGTAAGACTGCCGACCTGACTGCTGTCCAGAAGGCCATCATTGACACCCTCAAGCGAGAGGGTAAGACACAGAAAGACATTTCTGAAGCGAATAGGTTCCCAGAGTGCTGTATCAAGGCACCTCAGTGGGAAGTCTGTGGGAAGGAAAAAGTGTGGCAAAAAACGCTGCACAACGAGAGGAGGTGACCGGACCCTGAGGAAGATTGTGGAGAAGGACCGATTCCAGACCTTGGGGGACCTGCGGAAGCAGTGGACTGAGTCTGGAGTAGAAACATCCAGAGCCACAGGCGTGTGCAGGAAATGGGCTACAGGTGCCGTATTCCCCAGGTCAAGCCACTTTTGAACCAGAAACAGCGGCAGAGGTGCCTGACCTGGGCTACAGAGAAGCAGCACTGGACTGTCGCTCAAATTTTGCATGTCATTCGAAATCAAGGTGCCAGAGTCTGGAGGAAGACTGGGGAGAAGGAAATGCCAAAATGCCTGAAGTCCAGTGTCAAGTACCCACAGTCAGTGATGGTCTGGGGTGCCATGTCAGCTGCTGGTGTTGGTCCACTGTGTTTTATCAAGGGCAGGGTCAATGCAGCTAGCTATCAGGAGATTTTGGAGCACTTCATGCTTCCATCTGCTGAAAAGCTTTATGGAGATGAAGATTTCGTTTTCAGCACGACCTGGCACCTGCTCACAGTGCCAAAACCACTGGTAAATGGTTTACTGACCATGGTATTACTGTGCTCAATTGGGCTGCCAACTCTCCTGACCTGAACCCCATAGAGAATCTGTGGGATATTGTGAAGAGAAAGTTGAGAGACGCAAGACCCAACACTCTGGATGAGCTTAAGGCCGCTATCGAAGCATCCTGGGCCTCCATAACACCTCAGCAGTGCCACAGGCTGATCGCCTCCATGCCACGCCGCATTGAAGCAGTCATTTCTGCAAAAGGATTCCCCACCAAGTATTGAGTGCATAACTGAACATAATTATTTCAAGGTTGACTTTTTTTTGTATTAAAAACACTTTTCTTTTATTGGTCGGATGAAATATGCAAATTTTTTGAGATAGGAATTTTGGGTTTTCATGAGCTGTATGCCAAAATCATCAGTATTAAAACAATAAAAGACCTGAAATATTTCAGTTGGTGTGCAATGAACCTAAAATATTTGAAAGTTTAATTTTATCATTACATTATGGAAAATAATGAACTTTTATCACAATATGCTAATTTTTTGAGAAGGACCTGTATATGCATCATTATAATTGTTTATGTTCTTTAATATTAATGCATGTTTAAATAAATCTGTTAAGTTAAGACTGCTGCTATTTAAATGTTTATATTTCCAAATAAAAAAACACTGAGTAAAAATATGATTTTGTAATTGTAAAAAAACACCATTGAGTGTAATTTATGTTTGTATTTAAATCAGTTAATTTAACCTTCAATATTATAGTAATGCAGTACCAACTGACACCCATGTTTACACTTACAATATTAGTTGAGGGTTTTTTCCTCAAGAAAATTTGCCATGTACTGAATCTGATATATATCCACAATAATCAATATTGAATCTAATCAAATCAAAATCTGAATTGAATTGCAAGCTTGTGAATGGAAATCGAACCGAATCGTGAAATTTGTGTCAATACCCAGCTCTAATATTTAGTCTTCGAAAAAATCTAAATTAAATGCATTTTGCTTAAAACTAGTATTATCTGGCAATGGGGTAAGAAAAATAATGCAAATGGAAAACAAGATTTTTTTTTCTTACCCCATTGCCAGATATTTTACTAGTTAAGCAAAATGCAATTAATTTAGATTTTTTTATCTTTTTAAGGAAATAAGACTAAATATCTTCTCATTTTTCTTACACAGAAAATGCATCTTGATTTAAGAATTTTTTTATATTATGACTGGAAACAAGACAAAATAAGTAAGAAAAGCATTTTTTCCAGTGTAATGTTACAAAAGATTTTTATTCCAAGTTAATATATTCATAAATGATTACTTAAAAAAAAAAACTTTTTTTGTTTCAACAAAAATATGAAGCAGCACAACTGTTTTCAACATCGATAAAAAAATTTTTAGCAGCAAATCATCATATCAGAATGATTTGTGAAGGATCATGTGACACTGAAGACTGCAGTTATGACGCTGGAGTTCAGCTTTGATCACAGGAATAAATTACATTTGAAAAAAAAAATATTACAAAAGAAAATATTACAGTTTTCAGTCTATTTTTGATCAAATAAACGCAACATTGGTGAGAAAACATGAAATCCTACCAACCCCAACTTTTCACCTGTAGTGCAAGTTTAACTACAAACCAACTTTTTGGTGACAAAGCAGCTATCCTGACATGTTTCTGAGCTAAATCTGCAACACTGTAACTTTGGTAACAGGGCTAGAGATTTGCAAACCTCGTGTAACATGAACAGATATAAAACATCTCATGTAATATTTATTTTGACCTCCTGAGACTAAACACTTTCACTAAGCCTTTGTTTAAAAAGTGTTTCACACCCTTATTGACACAAATGAGATGAAAACTGACAGTAATTCTTCAGCTTGTTTCTAAACTGGTGCCTCAGCTGTACACTGAAAATATCTACTTAGCCACAAGAAGAAAAATAATACGGAAAACAATAAGAAAACAGACTGTGTGCTGAAGTCATTTAGGATTGAAAAAGTGCTGGAAAGTCTCCTTGGCATGGCCACGGGCTACACACAGATTGAGGCTGAGGAAGAGAATCAATCCCTCTAAAAGACATGATCGGCTCTTCTCCACAGCCCAGCCGACCCTAATGTTTTTAAGAGTGGATTTCCTCTCCGCCTCTTCAGCCTTTATTGTGATGAAAGGAAACCATCTGCCTCCTCTGTCAACCCTGAGGCTGTGTAAGTTAGAACCGAGAACTACTTAGGGTGAAAATATCACAACTAGTGTGTGTGTTTGTGTGAAGAGCTCCCAAGCACAGCTTTTAAAACAGAGCTTCTCCATTTCAGCAGGAAATCAGACTTTTAGCACTTTGTTGCATTAGTAAGAATGCTAAAGAACTCGATTTCAGATGTCCTATTATGCTATTTTAAAGGTTCATAGTTATTTTTTGGAGTCTCCTACAATAGGTTTACATGCATTCAAGGTCAAAAAACATATTTATACATTTGCATGTATTATTGGTCTACTCTGCTCTGATTGGTCAGATGGCCCAGTCTGCTGTGATTGGTCTACTCTGCTCTGATTGGTCAGATGGCCCAGTCTGCTGTGATTGGTCTACTCTGCTCTGATTGGTCAGATGACCCAGTCTGTTGTGATTGGTCTACTCTGCTCTGATTGATCAGATGGCCCAGTCTGTTGTGATTGGTCTACTCTGCTCTGATTGGTCAGATGACCCAGTCTGTTGTGATTGGTCTACTCTGCTCTGATTGGTCAGATGGCCCAGTCTGTTGTGATTGGTCTACTCTGCTCTGATTGGTCAGATGGCCCAGTCTGTTGTGATTGGTCTACTCTGCTCTGATTGGTCAGATGGCCCAGTCTGTTGTGATTGGTCTACTCTGCTCTGATTGGTCAGATGGCCCAGTCTGTTGTGATTGGTCTACTCTGCTCTGATTGGTCAGATGGCCCAGTCTGTTGTGATTGGTCTACTCTGCTCTGATTGGTCAGATGGCCCAGTCTGTTGTGATTGGTCTACTCTGCTCTGATTGGTCAGATGGCCCAGTCTGCTGATTGGTCAGATGGCCCAGTCTGCTCTTGTGAAACTTAGCACACATTCTACATTCACAAACAGCTTTAAATCACTTTAAATCATGAGTCTTAAATTTTCTCCAGCTTACCTCTGCAGAGGCTTTCTGAGACGTGTTCCCTTCCCGTGTGAGAGTCTGTTCACAGCTGTTGTCCCGTCCCAACAGAATAAACGTGTCACCAAGCAGACAGTCCCCATCTCGCGGGAGCAGCTTCCTGTTGGCAAAGGGATCGGGGTGGCAGCACCAGTCGTCCACTAATGCATTCCAGTTTCCATTGGGCAGAGGAAGAACTCGCCCAAAAGCCCTTAAAGAGTAAGAAGATAGTCATAATAGCTGAACCCTTTGAAATAATGTGTCTGGTTGAACTTACAACTATTCTTTGATGCATTACTTCACCAAATCAGTAAAACCAGACGAAATAAAAAAAAACTCCTAACCTGTCTTGAAGCACCACGGACCCACAAGACTGGCACAGGAAGGAATACGTCACATCGACCTGCAGTCGTCCAATTACACTGCAAGGAGCTTCTGGAGTAAGAAACACAAAATAACCAAAACATGGGCACTGAGATAATCACATTCACGTTGTGTACGTTATGTGTTTATTGTGCCATTCAGTGTCAATTGTGTCCACCCACCCGCACTGCAAAAAATGCTCTTCTTACTTAGTATTTTTGTCTTGTTTCTAGTCTAAATATCTACAAATTCTTAAATTAAGATGCTTTTACTAGATAAGTAAAATGACATAAGATATTTGTTCTTGTTTTCTTAAAACAAGCAAAATTATCTGCCAATGGGGTGAGAAAAATAATCTTGTTTCTGATTGAAATCTTGTTTCTTGCTCCTGTCGCAAACAGAAATAAGATTATTTTCTCACCCCATTGGCAGATAATTTTGCTTGTCCCCAGAAAACAAGAACAAATATCTTATGTCATTTTACTCATCTAGTAAATTAATCTTGATTTAAGAATTTTTAGATATTTGGACTGGAAACAAGAAAAAATTACTAAGTAAGAAGAGCATTTTTTGCAGTGCGCCTGTCTGTCTATCATCTATATATCCATGTGACCTTCCATTAGAGCAGCACAATTAATCGTTAAAGGGATAGTTCACTTTGAAATTAATTTTTGATATGTTTTAGCCTAAGACACGAAACGAGCGGTTTGTGTGAGAAAACGAACAAACTAAAGCCAGAACGCGCGAATGTCACAACAGGAAACACGCACGCGCGCCCTCGGATCAGTCGGACGAAGTGGTGTACAAGAGGTAAAACGATATAAATACTGTTCGTTTTCTCACACAAACCGCTCGTTTAGTGTCTTAGGCCATCAGTGTGTACTTACGATGGGGGATTGTTTAATTTGGACTTCTCTGTGAATGCTCTTTGAGGTGGTGACCATAGACCTGCATTATGTGAGGCACAGACAAGAGCGGTTTGACCTAAAATGATCAAGATCAAATTAAAAACAAACCTTCAAAAGCCAAATGATGATAACCAATTATGAATATGATACAGATTAGATGGGGTCAGAAACCACTAGCAAACATCTGAGTTTGATTGTCAAAGATTGTCAGAAATAACAAACAGCATAAATAACATGCACAGTTAAATAATACAAAATAAAAATAAACTACTTAACCCTTATAGTGTATAAAAAAAAACACCTGAATACTATTTTCACATACTGGGTTGTTGAACTTGAGAAGGTGGAACATCACCTTATGCAAGACATAGCTTAACATTTTTCAACCAAAACCATATTGTATATAGTGAATACCTTCTCTGTAATAAGAGAATCTGCAAAACTTTAAAATGTTCTTGTTCCCATGTTATTACTACAATTAACCCTCATCCTTCCCTCGCAGGTCAAAATGACCCGAAGCACTACAATTATACTTAACTTAATCTTTGGCCAGAAAGCTTATTTTATTTCATTTTGATAATATTTTTTTCTATTTTTTTTTAGAGTTTTTTTTTTTTTTTTTACTTTTAAGCACATTCTTCAACTTCAATTCAAAATAACACTATTTTATGCATAACCATTTTAATTCAGCTCAAAATATCTTACATTGGGTGTCTTTGCTAAGGAAAAAAGATCATATATTGCATGACTCTTGCCCCTAGACGGCCTTATAGCTCTATATGGAGCGAATGAGCTGTTCTGCTGGGTCCTAAAGTCAGATTCTCTTCAGTATGCGTCAGATACACATGTAGACATTTTAAAATAGGCACATTTTTTGGTAAAGTTTTTTTTTGTTTGGATTGTGAGCATTTTTTGTTTTTTTCTTAGCCTGACGTCATCATACTTTTCTAGTCAGAATATGAGTCTGACACTGCTCCATTGGGCTGTGATTATGGGGCGTTTATACCGAACCAGGAAAGAAAATGCCTCTGCACTCAACTGGATAAACCAACAACCAATCAGAGCAACGGAGTAAGAGACGAGCAACACATAGTTGTGTAAACGATCTTTGCCGGTGTTGTTAAAATAATTTAAGGATACACGGAATTCTTTCCAACACGATCATCATTTTTGAGAGAAATAGTAAAGGTGAATACATATACGAACAAGTTCTCCACTTAGTAAACAAAATCAACCCAAGCGCTCTTTGGTGACGTGGATGATTAAGTTACTGTTGATCATCTGTCCATCATCGTATAAAAGACAATTGACAATTTCATTGGTCCGAACAGCTTTGGTTCGAGCATAGTTGCCCCAATGGATCAAGTTCAGACCGAACTTCCCAACCTGAAATATTGTGGGCAGGGCTAAGTTCAGCTGGCAATCAGGCTAGGTTTTCTATGTGTGCTGAAGCATTTCTCACACTCCATTCATTCCTAATGAGGTCAAATTGACCCGCGAGGGAAGGATGTTACTTTTTTTTACATTTTAAAAACAAAACTCCAATCACTTTTTTTTGTGCATTCATGGTTCAAGTGCGACAAATGTCCTAAGGTCTTACCACTCAGATGAACTACATTTTTAGTTTAGTTTCGGCTCAAAATGACGCGAGGGAAGAATGACGGATTCATTAAAAATATACTTTGAAATTTCAAATTAAACATAAAATTATATAGCAAGTCCAGTGTAATACCAAAAAAAAAAACTATTTATCATCAATATTAATTATACATTTTATTTGAATATATTGTTATATGGAATTGTTTTGGAATTAAAGCTTTAAAGTTTACGCCAAAAAATGTTTTTTTCTTTCTGTGAACACAAAAGAAAATATTTTAAAAAATGTCGGTAACCAAACATTTGATGGGCCTCATTGACTTTCATAGTATGAAAAAAAAGGATCCTATTAATATAACCATATTCTTCAAAAGATCATATTTTATGTTCAACAGAACATATGTTCAAAATTAAACAAACTCAAATATGATGATAAACAAAACTAAATTATATATATATATATATATATATATATATATATATATATATATATATATATATATATATATATATATATATATATATATACAGTGGGTATGGAAAGTATTCAGACCCCCTTAAATTTTTCACTCTTTGTTATATTGCAGCCATTTGCTAAAATCATTTCAGTTCTTTTTAGCACCCCATATTGACAGAAAAACACTAATTTTTTGACATTTCTGCAGATTTATTTTAAAAGAAAAACTGAAACAGCACATGGTCCTAAGTATTCAGACCCTTTGCTCAGTATTTAGTAGCACCTTTTGATCTAATACAGCCATGAGTCTTTTTGGGGAAGATGCATCAAGTTTTTCACACCTGGATTTGGGGATCCTCTGCCATTCCTCCTTGCAGATCCTCTCCAGTTCTGTCAGGTTGGATGGTAAACGTTGGTGGACAGCCATTTTCAGGTCTCTCCAGAGATGCTCAATTGGGTTTAAGTCAGGGTTCTGGCTGGGCCATTCAAGAACAGTCACAGAGTTATTGTGAAGCCACTCCTTCGTTATTTTAGCTGTGTGCTTAGGGTCATTCTCTTGTTGGAAGGTGAACCTTCGGCCCAGTCTGAGGTCTTGAGCACTCTGGAGAAGGTTTTTGTCCAGGATATCCCTGTACTTGGCCGCATTCATCTTTCCCTCGATTGCAATCAGTCGTCCTGTCCCTGCAGCTGAAAAACACCCCCACAGCATGATGCTGCCACCACCATGCTTCACTGTTGGGACTGTATTAGACAGGTGATGAGCAGTGCCTGCTTTTCTCCACACACACCGCTTAGAATTAAGGTCAAAAAGTTCTATCTTGGTCTCATCAGACCAGAGAATCTTATTTCTCACTATCTTGGAGTCCTTCAGGTGTTTTTTTAGCAAACTCCATGCAGGCTTTCATGTATCTTGCACTGAGGAGAGGCTTCCATCGGCCCACTCTGCCATAAAGCTCCGACTGGTGGAGGGCTGCAGTGATGGTTGACTTTCTACAACTTTCTCCCATCTCCCGACTGCATCTCTGGAGCTCAGCCAAAGTGATCTTTGGGTTCTTCTTTACCTCTCTCACCAAGGCTCTTCTCCCCTGATAGCTCAGTTTGGCCAGACGGCCAGCTCTAGGAAGGGTTCTGGTCGTCCCAAACGTCTTCCATTTAAGGATTATGGAGGCCAGTGTGCTCTTAGGAACCTTAAGTGCAGCAGAATTTTTTTTTGTAACCTTGGCCAGATCTGTGCCTTGCCACAATTCTGTCTCTGAGCTCTTCAGGCAGTTCCTTTGACCTCATGATTCTCATTTGCTCTGACATGCACTGTGAGCTGTAAGGTCTTATATAGACAGGTGTGTGGCTTTCCTAATCAAGTCCAATCAGTATAATCAAACACAGCTGGACTCAACTAAAGGTGTAGAACAATCTCAAGGATGATCAGAAGAAATGGACAGCACATGAGTTAAATATATGAGTGTCACAGCAAAGGGTCTGAATACTTAGGACCATGTGATATTTCAGTTTTTCTTTTTTAATAAATCTGCAAAAATGTCAATATGGGGTACTGTGTGTACATTAATAAGAAAAAAAAAGAACTTAAAGAGCACCTATCATGGAATTTTGAAATTTACCTTTCATGTAGTGTGTAACATTGATCTAAGAAGTGAACAAAAACATCCTGCAAAGTTTGAAATATGACAGTGCACCGTATATAAAGTTATTGTCTTTCAAAAGTAAGAGTTGACTCAGTCATGACTAGATGAGGTCAACATGTCAAGTTATTTGAATACGATACGCTCACTTATTGCGCACGCCAGTGAAAACTAGAAAACATCATGGCGACGAGACGCTGTGTTCTCAAGTGCGACTCAAACTTTTTTCATCTGAGCATTTGAAGACTAAGTGGCTACAATTCATATACACAACTGAACCACAGGAGTATAGTCAGAGCCTTGTGCTTTGGTCACGCCATTTTGAAGACGATTGCTTTACCAACTTAAATGCAATCAAACTTGGATTCACGAGCCGGCTGATATTGAAGGAAGGTTCAGTTCCAAGTGTATTTGCATCAGCTTCCAAACTGTAAGTGTTATTAATAATTGTTGCTTTTATGTAGCATGCTTAATAATTGTTTGGTTTGTTGTGTAAGCACCGTTTAGCTTTTAGGTCTTCAATGACAATTGTATTGAGATATGTGAATTGTTTGTTGTTGTTTTCGGAATTTTCTTTAAGAATAGAGTCATACCTCGTAGTAACGTAACGTTACTGCATTTTTATTTATTTTTTGGTAAATCTTTATGTTTATGCATCAAGTTAACGCTCCATTGGCCTGAATTGACAACTAACGTTACATTGATGCTTACCATTGAGAAATATCCTGCCCCAGTTGTGGTGTTTGCGATTGAGTTTGTTGATCATTCGCATCTCCAGACGTTTCCCCTTCATATTCAGGCTCGAATTGATAGGGTAAAATTGATGCCATGTTTGTTCATACACTTTATACGCGTTTAAACTTGTTAAATCGAAAACCATTTATGGTGATGGGCGTTCCGTTTCCAAAAATATCTGCACAGACAATACCAATCACAACTGACCGGGTCATCGGACCAATCACAACTGACCGGGTCATCGGACCAATCACAACTGACCGGGTCATCGGACCAATCACAACTGACCGGGTCGCCGGACCAATCACAACTGACCGGTCATCGGACCAATCACAACTGACCGGTCATCGGACCAATCACAACTGACCGGGTCATCGGACCAATCACAACTGACTGGGTCATCGGACCAATCACAACTGACTGGGTCATCGGACCAATCACAACTGACTGGGTCATCGGACCAATCACAACTGACTGGGTCATCGGACCAATCACAACTGACTGGGTCATCGGACCAATCACAACTGACCGGTCATCGGACCAATCACAACTGACCGGTCATCGGACCAATCACAACTGACCGGTCATCGGACCAATCACAACTGACCGGTCATCGGACCAATCACAACTGACTGGGTCATCGGACCAATCACAACTGACTGGGTCGCCGGACCAATCACAACTGACCGGGTAATTGGACCAATCACAACTGACTGGGTCATCGGACCAATCACAACTGACCGGTCATCGGACCAATTACAACTGACTGGGTCATCGGACCAATTACAACTGACTGGGTCATCGGACCAATTACAACTGACTGGGTCATCGGACCAATCACAACTGACCGGTCATCGGACCAATCACAACTGACCGGGTCATCGGACCAATCACAACTGGCGGTCATCGGACCAATCACAACTGACTGGGTCATCGGACCAATCACAACTGACCGGTCGCATCGGACCAATCACAACTGACCGGTCATCGGACCAATTACAACTGACTGGGTCATCGGACCAATTACAACTGACTGGGTCATCGGACCAATTACAACTGACCGGGTCATCGGACCAATCACAACTGACCGGTCATCGGACCAATCACAACTGACTGGGTCGACCAATCACAACTGACTGGGTCATCGGACCAATCACAACTGACTGGGTCATCGGACCAATCACAATTGACTGGGTCATCGGACCAATCACCTCAGATTAGCGTCACGTAAAGGCGGGGATTTGAAAAGTGAATCACTAAACGAATCATTTGAGAATCGCTGTCAAAACAGGTAAAAATAAATGCATATTATAAGAAAACTAAAGTCTTTTTTGTCATTGCATGCATGCACAACTGTTGTTGGGGACTTCTAAAACAATATTTGGAACATTTTAAATGCCATAATAGGTGCTCTTTAAATGATTTTAGCAAATGGCTGCAATATAACAAAGAGTGAAAAATGTAAGGGGGTCTGAATACTTTCCATACCCACTGTATATATAGTCTTTCTTGACACAGTTTTACATTTGGTTTCCATACTAAACCATTTTTTAGAAATGTTCAGAAATCTCTTTTGGTTCAAAAATCCTGAAAGCTTTAAGGGGTAGATTGTTTTTTCTGGAACATGTTGTTTTGAGTCAGCTGACTCGGAGTTGTTCTGACATGAAGTTGAGCTCAGGCTCAGAGCAGCAGGTCACATTACTGGAGTTTTCTTTGTTCTGCATTCATCTCTGTTAATCTGGTGTGAGTGTGTGCAGCTCACACGCTTCTTACTCAAATTCCTCAAGGAAATCCAATCACAATCAAATAAGAGTCACTCTTTAAAGACTCCCTGACCTCCAGATCCTGGCCAGGGTTTGGGGATAAAGTGCTCATGGGTAATCATCTGAAAGCGCTAGAAATTGACCGATATTTAAGCATTTTCCCATGATCTGGTATCTGTTCTGTAATATCAGCTTCATCAATGATTTTTAAGATAATAAGAATGATTGTATTACTGTTTGTTTACCTTATCAAAGATTTTAGTAAATACATTTTATTGTTCCTCACTCAAACACTCTTTCATTTATTGATTTAGATTTAGAAGTGTGTTTGTTTTGTATGTATGGAGGGAATGACATTTCAGAAATTACAGTATTTAAAAAGTGTTATATGAAACAGTTTGTTCAGTTCTGCTATAATCAGAGGTCGACTGATAGAGGATTTACCGATAACGATAACTAGGTCAGTCCACGCTGACCGATAACCAATTAATCAACTGATAGATTGTAAAATAGATACTGGATGAAAACAAGCATAAGACATAAAATAGTGCAGAACTTTACAACAAACATTTTTACTGAATAATTCAAGGGTACTGTACTTTTTAAATATAAAAAATATGAATATATTAATTATACCTTATTTATGTTACTTTAAAGATGTAAAAATCTATTAGTAAATGTTCAAATTAACAATGAACAATACTTTTATTAATCTAATTTTATTAAACTTAAAAACTTTTATTAATCAAAGCATTAAAATTATACACATATATACTGTATGTTGTTTGTTTACGCTCACACTTTATTTGCTTCTATTTTAGAACAAAACAACAAACCAAAATAACAAAATATGTGTTTTTTCCTGATTTGTTTAAATGTTTATGTCATGCTTTCGCATGTCACTAGCTTTAAATAAGCAACTTCGCTGCATAAAGAATTCATAAAAATGACCGGCTGGATATAAACTATACAAATACGTAGGTGGCAAGTCTGGCAACAATCGGGACATTAAACATTTGGGTCGTGCTTGTGTTTTTGTCACACGGTCCCACTAATGTTAGCGTCCTCTCAGCCTTGACGGCAAACACACTGCTGTTCCCCACTAATGCAGCATCAGTATCAGTACAGTTTTATTTAATGCCATGTTAGCATCTGTGGCTATCGTGATGGCAAAAACTGAATTACAAAAATACACAATAAAGAGTTACATACAGTATATATAATAAAAATAACCAAATACATTTGCCCACATATCTAAATGTAGGAAAGAAGTTGAATAAGCCCTATTTCTAAAAAAGGTGGAGTGTTCCTTCGAACATCCACGCTCTCGTTTAATTCAAATGCAACTTGCGTCTCTGTTTTTGATTGTATTAAAAAATGTAATCAGAGGACTTTTATTATTACTATTACTATTATTACTATAACTTCTTGTGATCATCTTGTCTGGATGATTATTTTGTACGTTGTACAAAGTGGATTTTAAAACATAAATAATAACTGGGACAAGAGTTGAGATTAATGTGGTAAAGAAATTCTGTGTAATAAGTGTACAATTAATATACATTTTTATCCCTTAAATGTCACCCTAGCAGTGTAAATTTTGACAGCAAATTTTGATTTAGTTTTAGTCATAGTCTTTTGACGAAAATGCCATTTCGTTTTAGTCATATTTTAGTCACCTGAATTGTTTTTAGTTTTAGTCTAGTTTTAGTCGACTAAAAATCAAAAGATTTTAGTCGACTAACTCTACAGTAGATTTAGTCGACTAAAATCTAATGAGTTTAGTTAAATTGTAATGCATTAAATGAGCATTTAAGCATTACATAACCGACAGTTACTTGAACTGACATTGTGACATCATTGTGTTTGACAAAAATACACGAAAGAGAGCTCAATTAACTTCTTTTTTTTTAAACATCTATATAGTTTTTATAACTTTGTATTTCTGTTTTAGTTAGTATATCAGGTTAAGCTAAAACTTCAAGTTTGTTTATTTATTTAAGTAATGGAGATTTTTAATGGTTTTATGAAACTATTATAACCCTGATACTTTATTGAATATGTGTCAAATACTGGTCTTTCCTCCTGACTATGAAATAAATGGGAATGAAATTAAATATAGTTTATTATGTAACAAAATACGAATATATAATGCGTGACTCTTAATTATAAACAAGCTCGGAATACACCGGGACTCTTATTTTGAAACACCTCACTATTGCAGTTGCAGCTGCTCTTTCAAGTTCAGATGAGGGAGATAAAATATGCATTGTTACAACCGTCTAAAGCATATATTACTATATACACATTGTAAAGTAAACATTGTCCTTGTTCATCAGCATTAATTCATAAACAATTGCATGATATAAATGTGTGCTATTCATTGATTGAGCCGCTCTGAAGCGCTGTATTGGAGATGCGTGAGCCTGGAGAAGCTCAACAGCGCCGTGTTTGCCCGGGGTTAGATCCGCACGTTACAACCATGGTTACAGCTCAAATGTGCAAGAAGTCGTCGCTGCAGTCTGAAGCACGATGACGTACCGGATCAGATCCAACACGTACTGGACGCGCATGCGCGGTGGTTTCATTCACATTTTGATGACGTCACATGCGCACGCGCAGTTGAGAGATTTGTGAACTGTGGATAAATACTCAAACCGCTCGCGCAAAAACAATTATTAATAACATGCTCATGAAATCAGGACACACGTTTTGTATTTTCCCTTGAATGTGTACTGGTTGTACCTTGAGGATTAAAATTACAGACAATTACTACTTGATTCATTTTTGCTTCCACTCAACAGCAAGTATGACCAGAATATGTTACAAGTTTTGCATGTATGTACAGGATAACTTAAGCATCACGATGACTTTTCATCAATAATTACGTATTACTATCAGTACTACTACTACACAGGTTAGAAGTATATGTATATGAGTATAGGTGACCATAAGTCTGACTGGACATCCATGACTTGGAGTCCCACAAGGGTCAATTCTTGCACCACTCTTATTCAACCTGTACATGCTGCCATTGAGCCAAATAATGAGAGAGAACCAAATGGCTTACCACAGCTATGCTGACGACACCCAGATCTACTTAGCACTATCACCTAATGACTATAGCCCCATTGACTCCTGTGCAAATGCATTGATGAAGTTAACAGTTGGATGAGCCAAAACTATCTTCAGTTAAACAAAAACAAAACTGAAATCATTACATTTGGAAACCAAGATGAAATTCTCAAGGTGAACGCATATCTTGAGACTAAAGGTCTAATAACAAAAAATCAAGTCAGGAATCTTGGTGTGATTTTGGAGTCAGACCTGAGTTTCAATAGTCATGTCAAAGCAATAACTAAATCAGCTTACTATCATCTGAAAAATATTGCAAGAATCAGATGCTTTGTTTCCAGGCAAGACTTAGAGAAACTTGTTCATGCTTTCATCACCAGCAGGGTGGACTATTGTAATGGTCTTCTCACCGGCCTTCCCAAAAGACCATTAGACAGCTGCAGCTCATACAGAACGCTGCGGCCAGGATTCTGAGCAGAACAAGAAAATATGACCATATCACGCCAGTCCTCAGGTCTTTACACTGGCTTCCAGTTACATTTAGGATAAATTTTAAAGTATTATTACTTGTTTATAAATCACTCAATGACCTAGGACCTCAATACATTGCAGATATGCTGATTAATTACAAACCCAACAGATCACTTCGATCATCAGGATCAAGTCAGTTAGAAATACCAAGAGTTCACTCAAAGCAAGGAGAGTCTGCGTTTAGCTATTATGCCAGCCGCAGCTGGAACCAGCTTCCAGAAGAGATCAGATGTGCTCCAACAGTAGCCACATTCAAATCCAGACTCAAAACACATCTGTTCAGCCGTGCCTTTACTGAATGAGCACTGTGACACTGTACGTCCGACTGATTCGCTCTTATCTATGCATCACCTTTGTTTTTGGAGTTTACATTTGTTCTTATCTTTGGTTTTATCTATATATAATCTTATTCTTTTTAATTCTCTTTACTACTATATATTTTTATTTCTTATGTATCTGTTGATTATCATTGCTGGTTAGGGCTGTCTGACTGGAAGAGATTGGAAAAGGAGAGCAGGGTGCTTCGCTTCATTCTGTGGTAGCAGACAGTGCAAGGAAGCGGACTCCAGAAAGGAGGCCCTGCGGGTATAGGTAACGTCCCCTACAGGAGCCCGTCTTGGACCGACTTGTAAGGTCCAGGAGACATTGCAAACCTGCTCCATCTCTTCCATCTCAGATAGGGGTGACCGCATTTAGAGAATCAGGCAGATAGGGATTTATTTATCCTAATTTTATTTTTTATTTTTAATTAGAAAATTCTCTTTACAAAAAATTATTTATAAAATTCTCTTTACAACTGTTTTAATTATCCTTGTTTTTATTTTTAATTCTTACACATGGTTTTCTTATTTCTTATGTAAAGCACTTTGAATTGCCATTGTGTATGAAATGTGCTATATAAATAAACTTGCCTTGCCTAGAACATCATCTATATGCAATATTGACCATACATGTCACTTTAGACCAGCGCATACGCATTATAACTAGACTCGCACTCGCATTATGACTATACGCACTCGCCATAACGAACCACCATCCAGTACGTATTGGATCTGATCCAGCTACGTCATCGTGCTACAGGCTGCAGCGAGGGGTGTCTCCAAATGTGCGCATCTGTTACACAGGACATCAGTTCTGACTGGATCTCTTCCCTAATCGTCCCTCACTGACATTTACGTCTCGTTTTTATTCGTTGTCGAAAATGACAAGATTTTCGTCATAGTTTTTGTCATCCAGCACTAGTTTTTATTTAGTTATCGTCTCGTTTTCGTCAGTGAAAAAAGGTCGTTGACGAAAATTATAACGAAAATTATTCGTCAACGAAATTAACACTGCACCCTAGTCTTGTCTGAGCTCGTCTTTTGCTCAAAGCCTTGCTGCAAACTTTTCTTCATGGAAGCTTCACGTTAATTTCAAGTGAGTGAGATAAAATATTTAAAAAACTTTGTGTCCAATTATTTCCCAGACGTAGTTTTGGTATTGAGGTCAAAGTCCACTTGCCTTGCGTTCGCCATAGCATACCAGTGTGTGATGGTCATGAAGACGGCTCGGCAGATTTGAAGTGTTTCCCCCTATTGCAGCGACTTTACTTTTGCATGTTCTGCAGACAGGGTGACCATACCCGATTGAGTTTCCCTCAGGACTTTTGTAAAAGCCAAAATATGATCACACCTTAGATTTGGTCCTTTTAGAAGACTGGAAAATCTGCCATTTCTTCTCAGCGTTGCGCCAGACTGACGCCTGCTGGACAGGATTTACCGTGAGTTTTCGTGATAACCGTGATAATCACACACGGTTTTAATGGTAATTACATTTTAAACGGTATTACTAACCATCAGTACAATTTATTGTGGTTTATCGTGAAACCGGTAATCGTCCCATCCCTAACATACAGTTTCATTGTCTGTTTTAAATCTGCATCTGAAGTGTCCCGCTCTGTGCCTTACGTGTCAAAACAAACTCCAGGAGATTTCAGTGATGTAAGTGTATTTCGCCTCTAGATGCCGAAATAAATAGAGGACACCCTCTCAGCAACGGACGCAACCCGGA